>JAODAF010011539.1:0-12291 GCA_027574765.1 Molpadia intermedia
GTCACATTTCCAAACTTTTGACCGAGTCAGTTTCACATATAACGCAGGATGTAGCTACATATTGCTAAGAAGTTATCTGAATACAGGAGATCTACCCGCATTTACTCTCGTTGGTACCTTTGTCGATAGTGATCACACAGGACTATATTCACTCGCTTCTTTTCGATTAGATTATCTGGGTTTTTCAACTTACGAAATTCGTAGAGACAGAACTTTTTGGGTCGATGAAAATAAAATGACTGTACCTTTCAACGATGCTAAAGTCTCTGTCAGATTCCTAGTTGATGGAAATTCGGTAAGTCACAACGATGTGGTATGGACAGAATCAGAATTTGTATAATTTGAAGTAATTTTAATAATTTCAGACTCGTTCAAACGTTACCTGAAATGATGATCAATTCTTACTTTGTTCATAATTTAATACTTGGGTGGCTGTAAAAGACGCATATATTTGGAAATTAGAGATTTATAAAATAAACAATAAACACAGGCTAGTCCGTTGCATGTATCGCTTTAAATTGTTATATTAAATTGTATTGAAAGTAAAATGTGACATATTTGCAATGTTGAAACTGCCTTAATAAATATTTCGTGTGTTAGTTCTACTGCAGCAATTTAACTGATTATTAAACAAGCAAACAAGTTTCAATACAAATATTAATACGTAATGGTTACCAAATGTATTCGTTATTTTAATATCGTGCTATATTAGGCAATAAACTAAGCGATCACTCCAATGAACTCGATTTGGGAATTTCAGCATGTATTTTAAGAAAGGCACTGTAATTTTAAAAATGTAGTAGTGTAGTATTGTAATTTATTTCATACGACTCTTTACAGGTGATGACTACTGATTTTGGTCTGTCAGTACATTATAATTTTGGCAGTGTCCTGTCAATTAAAGTGAATAAAGAATGGTTTGGTATGGTGATGGGTATGTGCGGAACCAGCAATAACAACCCAAATGATGAATTCACAAAGCCAAATAATGACATCGTGAGTATATTTATCAGTACTTCATTTATTCACAAATTCACAGTTAATACAAATATAATTTTCGTAAACAAACACATAATGAAATTTTCTTACAGAGGAATTAACAACAAAAGGCTTGATTATGAGCATTTACGGAAACACAAATAAAGGTTTCGACACGCTTTCTACACAATGAAATATATAAATTAGATTTCGATATGATATATACAATTATGCAACCAATACCAGCCCATTCTGGCCATTGGTGCGGAACAACTCGGCGTATGTGGTTGTTATACTTAGCTCTCCGGTAGCGATTTGACGTATCTGTAGCGAGCGTTTGTTGTTAGTTTGGGGCAGTGGCGTCGAATGCCAGCTATTTTTTTTATTCTATGACTTTTTTGGGATCCAGTTATAATCACCAAGGCACATATTTGCAACATGCTGATGCTATCTATTTTTCCCAGAGAGATGATAGAAGTTTGGGGAGTCGCTCTGCCCCAGGTCACATGTGCATATAGGCCGCGTCATACAAGCTTTCCATTGATAGGTCGCCATGTACTTCAAGAACATGTCTATGTCAGAAGAAAAAAGGTTGGCCAGAAACCCGATAATACAATGACCCGAGGGGGCATCCGTATAGGCTCTTGACCACCTGATCACGAACAATAGCATATACCCGCTGCGGCTGAATATTCCGCAGTTTCGAGTCTCCGTCCAAGTGTGTGTATCTGGCTCGTCATAATTGAGTTAGTTCTTGTTTCACTAAGGGTTAGTAAGTATTAACCATTATACTGATACAGTGAGACTGCATTGCTGACACTACCGTCGTCACGAATGTCTACAGTCCATGTAGCACCCGTAATATCCATTAACTATTGTAAATTAAAATATTGTACTTTTTACCATGCATCAACAATCACCGTGATTAAATAATTCATTCAATGTTTGCATTGGTTGTAGTTGTTATTTGTTTGTTTTCTATTCAGGCTGATGACCACATAGAGTTTGGACAAAGCTGGATAGTACCTGATGAGTGTGTCCCCGATCAACCGGGTACCCTAAACATCCTTGGCGTGTCGGTGGAGGAAGAATCAGATGCTAAATGGAAATGTTCCCTCATTTCGAATCCGTATGGTACCATAATACATTAATATTTGAATACATAAATACATCGTCATGTTACCGTTCCTAGCCGTCGAGGTAGAAACTACAGCATATAATTTTTTTTTATTAGGTTACTGATCTTAAATTTGAATATTATTTGACGGTCTTTCAATGTTGGCACTAAAAAAATCACGTATTGGAATACTATTTTTGTTCATAGAACTTTTCGGGCTTTGTCATGACTATGCTGACCCATATGATCACTACAAAGATTGCATATCTGATTATTACAAGGACGTTCAGTTCTACTGTGAATCAATATCCACTTACGCTGCCAGATGCCGACAAGCCGGTGGGCCTCACATCCAATGGCGACCGTATATAGAGGAATGCTGTAAGTAATATAAAAAATATATTTTATCATCGAAGAGTAGATTTACGTGTTTTCATAAAAAAATGTAACCTAATTTAGACGTGCTGTCGTGTACGTGCTTAGAGTTTTATGGACAAAAAAGGAAATTCAGGAACAAAAAAAAAGAAATGTGATGAACGACCTTGAGTTGTCCAATATAATTATTTTGGTTTTGTTATATTGTTTATTTGTACTTGCCGGAAGACAGTGAATCGTGATAAATATTAGGAGTCGTGCCTATAAAAATGTATTTATGCAACTTTGAACTTTGTTTCCCAGGTAGGTATCTCTTAGTATATACAATTATACACAAAAGGCGTTGGTAAACTTAACGAGTGGTATTCACTCAGAACCCATTTTGTATCGAGTGAAATTTGTCTCACTTTATCGTGATAATTTACTTCAAAATTTCAATGGCAAAATCAGTTTTGAAAGAATATTAAATTAACAAGTGAACTGTTACTAGTTAGGTCGGTAAATACAACAGACGTCATGCATAATGTGACGATCAAGCCTTTTAGACTAATATGAGCCGATAACATATGACAATGTTCAATCTGTATAACAGTTGTTTTTCCTTTTAGCGGTCTCCTGTCCTGGACACAGTTTCTACGAAACCTGTGTGTCTACATGTGCACCTTCCTGCCCTGACCCACAAGGGTCGACAACGTGTGAACACGAATGCACTGAGGGATGTGTCTGTCCCTTCGGGACTCTTATAATGGATGAATCCTGTGTGGAATTGCATCAGTGCCCCTGCTTTGTAGCTGATATCGGAGTCTTAAACGTAAGTGCTATGTTTTGTAAGGCATGTGAAACCATCTGAATTTTATTTTATTATTAGGCCTATCATTTCACATTATTCTAATTTCACATAAAACTGTGGTTACACATATGGAGAGCAATATAGTTTAATTCGGTGGATATTAAAAAATATATAGATTTGTTCTGCGTATCACCTGAATAGAAAAGTTTTGTGTATGATAGTTAAGCCTCAAGCGATTATATCAAATGACAATCAGAATTTGTCTAAAATATTTTCTTATTAAGGAATTTTCTATAATACGCTTACTGGTTTGAACCAACAGCGTATGGTCTAAATGTGTCGAATCTTGTCTTGACTTGCCTTTCTTGAGATATATGTTTTTTTTTATATAACAACGTTTATATAACGTTAGTTCATGTAAGAATATATTCATGAACCGAAGCCGGTAGCTAAACTGGTACTTAGGTTAGGAATACAATGTGCAGGCAAGATCGTTCATCCATTTAATGGGTGGTAAAACTAAATTATTTTTAGTATTGTTCGGCTGTTTCTTTTTAGGAAGGAGAAATTTTTGTAAACCCGACATGCACAGGAATATACACCTGCCTGGGCCAAGACCTCACACAAGATGAAACTTTCAAGTGTGGGGAGAATGCCGAATGTACCGAAAAAGATGGCAAGCATGGATGTTTCTGCATCGAAGGATATGTCGGTGATGGTCAGTCATGCCTAAAACCTGTGAAATACAAAGACTGTTATGAAGTTCTCCTAGACGGATTTACGGACGATGGCGTGTATACAATCTACCCAACTAACTGGCCAGAAGAAGCTTTGGATGTTTACTGTGATATGACTACTGACGGAGGAGGCTGGATCGTAAGTGAAAAGTGAAAAGAATATAATAATAATGATAAAAAGTTTACTTCCTATTACTAACTTTTCGATTAGATTATATTTAATCTTAAAACCAGAAGGAGTTTTAGAAATGGTTTCGAGGCTGTGATGTATATAATTATTGCCGGTTAAAATGCCAACATGTTATGATAACACGAACATGCTGACATATTAATAACGTTATGTTAAGCCTTACTCATTAATATTCATGAAAACAACAATAGTGGTCATGTATTACCCATGACCACCATGCATAGTACCACGTCTATTCATCATTCCCTTCTTACCCTATCGAAGTAAACCATATCTTTTCATCAATTACTGAAATATAACAAACAGTATATACATTTACACAATTAAGATGCAATAACCCTCTACCTAGTATATTGTATCATGTGCCATGTCACCCACCGCAAGGGAAATACACGAGCGCGCATATCCTAGGGAATCCAACTTTTCTGTGGCTAAGTCCGGAGAACACCACCCGAACCCACCTCCACTCATCCCCCATATGAAGGAAATAATATTAATATACTTTAAATGCAAGGAAAGAAGAATTCAATTGCTTCTGATAATCATGTTTTATTTGTTACTCATTTCTTTGTCAATAGGTTTTCCACAAAAGGTACGACGGAACTGAAAACTTTTATCGTAACTGGGAAGAGTACAAACATGGATTCGGTCACCTTAACGTCGAATTTTGGCTGGGAAACGAGGCGATATATTACATCAGCAACCAGGCATCATACGTCATGCGAGTTGACCTTGTAGATACGTATGATTCAGCTACCTATGCGGAATACAATGTCTTTACAATTGATTCGGAGGCGAACAACTACAAGTTACGTTGGAATGGTTTTTCTGGAACTGCTCCGAGTAAGTGCGACCGACATATTGTAATGAATGGCGTCATTCCGGATTTCTAATAATATATTATTATTTTTATTAATGTAAGCGGCCGTCTTATTACCAGATTAGCCCCTCCTTCGTCCCGATGTTTATTTATTTATACGCACGTATTAATGAAGTAATGTTTGATAAACTGTACTGTCCCACGTAGCCAAGACTTCAACATGCAATATGCAAATGAGAAATTAACTATGGAGTGTTGTTCATGGAAACAAATTAGAGCAATGTTCTATGGAGAACGTCAATGACTGACTTTTGGCAGTTTCTCTTTCACCGTAAAAGAATTTCCATCATGCTTCCCTTTAATACAATTCAATATAGAGACATCAAAATAACTATATTAATGTATGTTGTTTACGGTAAGGGCGCCCTCAGTGACGTTAAATTGTATCCTACTTACTTTCAAGATAACAGATATTTGGCGCTAGTTTGCCTACATAATATATGCAATATATCATGTATATTGAAACATATTTAGATCCTAATGTAATCTTAAATGGGGCATGTAAATACGCACGCAAATATGAGTTTTGCCCTAGAATAGTACAGTATGTCACTAGTAACTGTATAATCGCAATCTCTAAGGTACAACATGTTAATAAGAGGAGTAACCTTTCAAACGTTATATTTTTTCACACGGCAAATTACTAAAAACAAGTCATTTTAACTTCCATGACAAAAATTTACACATTACAGACATATTTCAATCCTCCCACCACACACACCTACTAAATAATTGCAATGTAATCTCTAAATGTACAAATGCTAATAAACGGAGTAATCTCTAAATGTAAAACGTCGCAGTGGCATAAAATATGTTAACAGTAAAGAAGAAAATCAGTTGGCTAGCTCGGAATGTTTATCAATAGTTATAAATATATAAATTCGACGAAAAGTATCAATCCTGATTTAATAGATAAGCGACAGTCTTGTCAATTATTTAACCGATGGTTCATCTAATTTTATCGTATGTTTTCTTGTTTATCAGGCAACGCACTTATTAGTCACGACAGGATGGAGTTTTCCACATTTGACCGTGACAACGACCGTAACAGCGGCAGCTGTGCTAAGGCATACGACGGCGCGTGGTGGTATAATGACTGTTATTACTCTAACCTCAACGGTGTCTATGGTAGCTCCAACATTTGGATGCCGATACTGGCGGTACGATCAGAAATGAAGCTACGCCCGCAAGGGGTGTAAATCTCAAATCTCATCCCGTCAAGTATTTTATTCTATGGAGGCGTACATTTCCTATATTTAACTTTCTTTATGTTATGATGGTGTTTCGTTGGAGCGGCATGTGCTTGCTTGATGAAAGCAAGCAAAGTGTTACATGAAAACATTTATAGGAATAAACAATTAAATCTATTATAAATTAAATACATACACATTTCAGTTAAGTTAAAAAATACATATTTGTTATATTTTGCCATCCAATACCAGGACATTGAATTCGTCAAACCCCAAATGTTTCAGCTTATAGGATAAGCTGAAAAGTAAACTTCGTTTGCAGCTGATGACGTACATAATCAATATTAGTGAAGTAAAAAGTGGAGAAATAATAAATAATAATAATGTGGTACAAATAATTTCTTTATTGCTTTGTGTCATTCAAGTCAAAACGGACTAGTCATTTCAGAAACGTTACAAAAGTAATTAAAGTAAAGAGTTTATTAAAAAAAAAAAAAATGAGTCTCATGCAGCGAGGGCGTACATATTTATATATACAAGTAAACAGTTTAGGCTCTGTTGAATTTACCTTGTTCTGTTTATTTGCATTCAATTTCATTTTCAGCATTTACTGCATACTAATACAATGCCATAATGATCTGTATCAATAT
Organism: Molpadia intermedia; assembly: GCA_027574765.1. NCBI lineage: Eukaryota > Metazoa > Echinodermata > Holothuroidea > Molpadida > Molpadiidae > Molpadia > Molpadia intermedia. Next base: position 6,908 of record JAODAF010011539.1, read on the forward strand.
GACGCGATATTCCTTAAAGTTATTTAATTTGAAATAAACTATCTACGGGCTGTCTATATTGATCAGCAACCGTAATATAAGTAATACTAATTATTAATGTATATGTAAGTATGCACCAATATGTTGGAAATTGTATGAATATATCGTATATTTGCCCTATAAATCGACCATATATTATTTTTTATTTAAATCGTGAAGACCTCATTTGAACATTTTAAGTTTTAAAAGCCTGAATTATATCTAGAAATATATTTACATTAAACTGTAATTATACTTTACATCGTTTCTCAGATTATATATGACTGGGAAGGCTTCAGGAAAGCCAAACATTTCAATAAATTTCAGTCCTCCGCATGATACGAAAGGAATTTTATTTATTTACTGATTTCGTGTCGATATTAATGTGAAATTCGACCCAAGCACCGGCGCCTCATCTTTACGAACAAGGGAAATCATTTTTAAATATTGGACTCAAATCTGCATCTAAATGATGGTTTCGTTACATTGATGATATCTGGTGTATGGACCTTTTTCATGGATCTCATGAACCCATAAACAATCTTTTTTCCAGGTGTTTTTAGAATATATCCATGCAGGATTGATGTGCTTTACCTAGACCTTTATGTTTTATCCTGTTATACCAAACCCACTAACCTAACCTACACAGTAGCTCGATATAGATGTATGAAAACGCATGTTCTTACAGGATGGCTTCGAAAATGAAGAACATTTGTAATCGAACATAGTCAGATTATAGTAACTTATAGACAAACCTCGCAAAAAGGAGATTTACCCTAAGAGTATTGCATGTTGCATTGCTATGGGTTATAATCACATTACAATTATGTGGTGCGTGTTAAGTTGTTTTCTAGTACTTTACAGTGTCAATGACAAACGCGGGAACATGACATTGTGCAATATAAGTCATTACTGAATCAGTGCACGGTTATTGCTCGGTAAAACCTCCTCTCGTTTTTTATCTCATCACCCCATTAGGGGGATGAGATATTGTAGTCAATTTACTGTTACACACTAATTTTTGGCCTCACCAGTTACCATAGCAACAGTTTCCATGGTAATGTTTTTCATCATGATTTGTCCGGTCACAGCGGATAACCCATGCCAGCTTTGTGGTTAGGGTCAAAACGTGCAAAATTTTGTGAGTCTGTGTGTTTGTGTGTGTGTGTGTGTATGCATGTGTGACCAAAAAATGCGTCGCGAACTCCTCCTAAACCACTTATCCGATTAACTTCAAACTTGATGGGTAGTTACCCCATGGCCTAACTTAGTGTCTCGCAGACTCTCATGGTCAGATGTCAAATTAAGTAAAATCACATTTTTGACCATATCTCATTGTGTAAACCTTGGATTTGCATGGAATTTTTACAGGCATCATTAGTGCAATACATTCTAACAATTTTGATATTAATTTGCAAAGGTCACGAGGTCATAGGTCAAATACCCTTTTTTAGCCTAAAATTATACGATTTTATTGCACATTTTGCGTCGCGAACTCCTCCTAAACCGCTTATCCGATTAACTTCAAACTTAATGGGTAGTCCCATGACCTAAGTTAGTGTCTCGTAGACACTCAAGGTCAGAGGTCAAATTAAGTAAAATCACATTTTTGACCATATCTCCTTGTGTAAAAGTAGGATTTACATGGAATTTGACAGGCACCATTGGTGCAATATATTCTAACAATTATTGATATTAATTTGCATATAAAAGTCAAATGTCATGAGGTCTGAGATCAAATACCCCATTTTAGCCTAAAATTATGTGATCTTATTGCTTATCCGATTAACTTCAAACTTGGTGGGTAGCTACCCCGTGACGTAACTCGCATATAATATTAATTTGCATATAAAGGTCACACGGTCAGAGGTCAAAATGATGATTGTGATGAGATCTGCAACTCTGTGAATTGCCCTCTTGTTTTTCCTTTACCTGGGAGCTGGTGGCTCCATGGGTTTCTATTTAAAAACTGAGCCAAATGTAACACCGTTTAAATATGCACAAACATAAGACTATTCTATGACGGTAACATGTCAATTTCGACTTATTGGTCCCCACATGAAGTAGCAAAGACATTATCAGTCATTAGTATTTATTTAATAGAGTTGGGCAAAACGAGACTAGGGCCTGAAATAATTCGATATTCCTTGCACGGTCGTTATTACAACGTTTCTTATACTGTGGTGACGTTGCGTACACGCCACTTCTGATAATGTGATGATGTTGCTTCAAAGCCATTTCAAGGATTCTAGAAATGTGATGACGTTGGTTCTACGCCATTTCAACGGTTCTGGTAATGTGATCACGTTACTTCAACGTCATTTCAATGGTTCTGGTAATGTGATCACGTTGCTTCAACGCCATTTCAGCGGATCTGGTAATGTGATCACGTTGCTTCAACGTCATTTCAATGGTTCTGGTAATGTGATCACGTTGCTTCAACGCCATTTCAGCGGTTCGGGTAATGTGATCACGTTGCTTTAACGCCATTTATGACAGTAATGACATTTTAACGTTATACACGAATACGTGTCATTTTAAATGAAAAAGTTGGTCTTTGGTGATTGAACTAATGAACTTACAAATGTATGATAAAACTTCCTGGTACCCATATATACTGTCCAAGTCCAGTCATACCTTTGAGAATTCAAAAGAGATACAAACCCATGCCTTTGATTCACATTTGATTATAGGCCTACTCCCATTAAGACCAATGTGCTAAAACACACTTTAATAAAGACTGGCACATGATTGAGTGTTGCATTGAATTAACCCTTTTAAAGTGTGCAGTGATTCTGAACGTACACCTTGCTAGATCACGATTCACTATGATTTGTAAGAAAAAACATAAAAAGGTAGTTTTTGAGGAGTTTGTGTTTGCACAAAAATCGCAGAATTTTATGCAAAATGTGCATTTGACCTCTGACATTGTGACCTTTGACACTTATATGCAAATTAATATACCTGTTTACACACTTTTACACAATATATGGTCAAAAATGTGATTTTACTTTTTAACCCTTGACTTTTGACCACTGACCTTGTTAGTTCAAGCGGCAACTACCCATTAAGTTTGAAGTTAATTGGATCAGCGGTTTAGGAGTTTGTGCTAAAATTTAGGCTAAAAAAGGGTATTTGACCTCTGACATCATGACCTTTATACGCAAATTAATATAATTGTTAGAATATATTGTACCAAAGTTTGACACATGGATTTATAGTCAAAAATGTGATTTTACTTAGTTTAACCTTTGACCCTTGACCTTTGACCTCTGACCTCGAGTGTCTGCGAGACACTAAGTTAGGTCATGGGGTAACTACCCACCAAGTTTGCAGTTAATCGGATAAGCGGTTTAGGAAGAGTTTGCGATGCAAAATTTGCGCTAAAATCGCAGAATATCATGCTAAAATGTGTATTTGACCTCTGACCTTTGACCTGTATATGCAAATTAGTATCAATCATTGTTAGAATGTATTGTACCAATTATAACTATGAAGGTCCCATGCAAATCCAAGTTTTACACAAGGAGATATAGACAAAAAGGTGATTTTACTTAATTTGACTTTTGACCTTGAGAGTCTGTGACACTAAGTTAGGTCATGGAGTAACTACCCACCAAGTTTGAAGTTAAGCGGTTTAGGAGGAGTTCGCGACGTAAATTTTCGTCCACACACACACACACGCACGCACACTCACAGACATGCGTTGCATACTTCTGTTGGACAATTTTTGTATTGCTCCCGAACCATACACTTGTTGGACATGGATCTTTGTCCAACAATTGAATGGTATAGACCTCACACAAGTGAACCAAGTTGTGTGAAAACACAATGGTATAATTATGTTGATATGTATTGCATACTTTTGTTGGGCACTGTTTGTATTGCTCCCCAACCATACCCTTGTTGAACATGAATTTTTGTCCGACAATTGAATGGCATAAACCTCACACAAGCGAACCAAATTGTAGAAAAACACATTGGCTCGATGGTTTATTCACCAATAATGGCCCATTGTACGTAGTTCATTCCTTAAATAAGTTAAAAACTATCAGATGGATATGTTGTTCTTTTCAGAATGTTAATATTTTTTAAACACCATATAATTTATGTTCTTACTTCTATAGATCTTTGAAATTGGCATCATAACTTGCCAGTATTGAGGTTATAGAAATTGTGACCTATGGGCGTCATTTTTCCAATTTTTGAGAATGAAATAAAGTAAATTAGTAAATGATAATAGCCCTATTTGTAATATGAACTGACACACACCAACTCTTGTGGGTCATACACAAACTACATTGTTAACAAGGTGTTGAAAATGTGTGTTTTATTGCAGTTGTTGGACAATATAAAATAGAAAGCGCCACTTATCGTTGTCGTTTCACATAGATACATCCATTATAGAGTAAATTGTTGGACAATATCTTATTTGCTATGTTTATATAATTTTATTTTATTTATTACATTTTCAATGTTTTCTAATGAAAAACAGGTTTTGGACGTCCAACATCTGTAGGTTACACAAAATCTGTCCAACAACTGCTGTGTGTATAAGACCAGCTGTACAACAACTGTATGATACGTTAGTACAGTTGTGTGAGGTCTATACCATTCAATTGTTGGACGAAAATCCATGTCCAGCAAGTGTATGGTTGGGGAGCAATACAAACAATGTCTAACAGAAGTATGCAATGCATGTCAACACCTAGCCACTGTGTGTTCACACAACTTGAATCACATGTGTGAGGTCTATACCATTCAATTGTTGGACAAAAATCCATGCCCAACAAGTGTATGGTTGGGAGCAATAAAAACATTGTTCAACAGTATGCAATGCATGTCGGTGCGTGCGTGTGAGAGCACATTTTTGTGAGCACAAAAGTTTGCGGCAAGAACTCCTCCTAAACCACCTCACCGATTAACCTCAAAGTTGGTAGGTAGGTGTCCTATGAGAGAGTTGTAGTATCAACCATTGGACAAAACCGTCTAATTTTGAATTAAATTAAAAATTTGACGATGAGATCAGCAACTCAAAGGATTGCCCTCTTGTTTATTATTGCTCTTGTTAACTAATGTTGTGAAGATGTATGTGAATAGGGTTCTGGTTAATGTAATTGTTTGTGAGACCTTTTGTTTCAGTATGCCGGCTAGGTAGGCCTATGTATGTTGCTTTGAGTACAATTTGTGAGTTTAAGCATGCTTTGAGTGTTCTTTCAAGCAGTTAATTTTCCAGCCTGGGTCATGCGACCAGTGTTTTAGATTCTGTGAAAAGTTAGGTTAATGTCTGTCTAACTAATTAACTTGAGCATTTCAAAATGTTCATTGAATGGTATCAATGCACTACATGTTATTATGGGTTCATA
>JAODAF010011649.1:0-12291 GCA_027574765.1 Molpadia intermedia
GTCATGTCAAAATTATGATTTAAGATGTGAGCAGGAAAGGCATCACACACATTAAGATTTAAAATACTTCATTTGATTTCATTTATTTGTTATGAGGCACTATGTTAAAACACTAACGCAGCATTCCGTTGTCACAGGGATTAAAAATCATTATTCCTGCTTGTGACGTAATAACCAATATTATTCGTGAATGATGACGTCAACAAATATGTTTTACCAACGTGTGGCTAACCTAATTGTCATAACATTCATAGAAGTAGAGGGCAATTTTATATGTGAAGTTCAAGTTCAATATTTATTCATATCTATAAGTATGTTATAAGGTTTATGATCAGGCGTCATAAAATATAATTAGAACATATAATAATATGTCGAATGGAATAATTACAATATCAACTATTATGACTCAAGCAAAAGCCAACACAAAGTAACAAAGTTAACTTCAATGCGAAACGTATGAAACGTGAAAAGGGCAACGTTATGTGGAGTCTGGATGTTGTAAGTGGTGACGATGGAAACTTGTATGGTGATGGGGCAACCTTGTGTCGTAGCGATGCAAACTTGTGCGGTGATCAGAACTATACTATTGTGATGGTACAAATGAATGTGGTACTTGAAATCTTTGTGGTGATTAGAAATACTCTTGTACTACAATGCAAAGTGATGTAACTGATGCATCGAGAATTGTACAATAACAACTGGCTAACCGGCGACCTATACATAATGAAGGGAGTAGCGTTCACACTAGTTTTATATAAGCTTAAATAAGATACTTCTACCAATTTTCTAATGATAGGTACATGGTAAATGGCCGATGGTTTGCCAGTGGAAAATGATAATTTGGATGTTCACTTTTCCCGTCCCATATGAATGTAGCTAGACATCTTGCGTCTATCTGATCACAGACAGGCTGGTGTGAAAGACGTAGTTTCTGCCAAATTGTGTAAAAGAGTCACTATCGCAGACGATTTCTGTCTGTGTTCAACATTTTGATTTAAAAGTGAACTGGATATTGACACGTTTAGAAGGCTGATATATGCTGTATTACAGTTAAAGGTGAACGCTAGATATGGGAATGTTATGTATTAAGGTGCTATAATAGTACCAACGCTACGTTCTATGTTAAACATTATGTATACACGTATTAAACCGTTTCAAGAACTGTATAAATATGCTTTGCAAAATAAAATGAATACAATATTACGGTGGAAAATTTACCAAGATATTACAAGTTATTATTAATAAAATGATAGAAGTTGTTTTTTGAGAAAATGTGGGAGACGGTCATCACGTTGCGCAGTGGCGTAGGGAATCTCTTAGCGAAGTATTGGATATTAGAAAACCAAGGTGTCTCATATCTCATATCATATCTTACTATATATCGTTTTTTGCCTTATTTTTAATCTCAGAAAGTAAATCCGTAGAGCGGATGGGAGACGGTAGAAAGTGACGATGGTATTTACTCTTCATATACCCGGAAAATCGGTGGAAAATGAGAGGGGCGTGGGTTTTAGGACTCAGATGCATTAATACATACTATGCGTATTTTTAAACATGTAAATAAAACGTCTAATAATATTAAAATTAACGAATAAGAAACTAGATTATTCGTCGCAATAAATTAGGCCATATCAGTTATATTATATATTTTGGATGCGTGTTAATCTAGAGTATTAATGCTGCTTGTTCGTCTCTTTTCACTAGAATTCACGTTCATTCATTTCATTCAATTTGTGATTGGTCAAAACGAACCAAATAGGAAGAAACAATGATTGAGATGAAACATGGTAAAGGTTACCGTACCGTGCTCAGTAATGAAGCTGATTATGTATTTGAGGTGACGCTGTTCTCGGTACGGGTCGAGCCTGCCTCTAACATTAACATTCAATATGTAACACTATAATCTAACACTCTAAGGTATTGAGAGAATAACTTCACGATATTTACACGGAAGACTTAAACGGGAAACTTGAAGATGTTGTCTGCGTTTGATTAAAATGATCGCGAGAAGATCGCTTAAGTTGCGTTTATACTAGACAATCCGGACGGCATAGATAGATCGGAGCGAGGTGTTAATGTAAAACCGGGAACGGCAACGACCGCGACTGACAAGTTAATTAAAAACGCATGGTATTTATTGTTATTTATTTATTTATTCATTGTTATTGCCTTGAACCTTAGTCGATGATTATGTCAAACATTACACATGATACGTTTTGAGCAGTGAGGAAGCAAAATAACAATATTTCGTTCTTTCCTTATTAATGGTAACACCGCACAAAATGTCAATGTCAATGTCATTTTTTAGATATCACAGTGGGTTTGTATATGATGTATGTAACGGGCGACGGACGTCATCACCTCAGTAAACAACAGTGAACATGATGTTATTTGGTTCTTATATTAAACGCGGGTTACTAATGATTCAATTTCTTCACTTGTCGCACGCGCGTTGACTATACAGTTAGGGTAACTTCAAACGATGATCATAAATATTTCGGCAAATATATAACAGGTTATGACTGTGAGTGTCGGAGGCAACATTCGTTCTAAATTGGTTAAAGATCTTTATTTTATAACGGTTTATGGTGCGCAGATTAATTGATCAAAGTGAAAATTCAGATAATATTAATTAAAAAAACTTGTTTTGAATTCCTTACACAATTCAATGTAAACTCGTTGTTACAGTGGGTTGCTCATATACCGTATCGTATATATTTTAGGTGCCCTGTTGTTAAAGAGTCATTCCTGCGTAACCAAGTCTCTTGAGTTTTCGGTAATAAAAAAAAATGAGTAATGTCACACGCAGGACATAAAAAGCTGATTTATTTATGAGACATTCAACAATATGAAATTTGAAGGTTTGTCAGTGCATGCTACCAGAGAATGGCCCTTACTACATGTACAATCTATGTTATTGTCACCAAAACCAATATTTAGATATATATTTCATTTATCCAAATATTTATTTATTTGATTTAGTATTTTCCGAAATTATTTGAAACTGATAACAAGTAAGACGAAACCTATAGAGACCACATCCACATTGAATTGTGTCGGTTTGTTCTTTGCTGTCATAAAAAAATACACCCAATTTATACCCTGTAAAAGGATTCCTTAAGGATTAGCCATCTTCAAATGATGATCCATTAACTGTATACAGGGGAATAAAAAAAATGTGTTATCACTTGAAATCAATTATATTTTAAGAATTATTTGTTTGCCTTGGGTGTTTAACTTGTGTTTAAAACTGTTTTTTGATGTGTTATCTGATCTTTTTAATATCCACAGGCAATCATTACAGGAAAACAGATATATATGTACTTTGAAAAGCACGATTTCTTTATTGTAAACTACTTTGGTCATTAACCTTTTATTGACATTCAATGCATTGCTTGTTATATGGAAATTAAATAAAACAAAAATGAATAATATCAAGACGAAATTTGTCGGCTGAGTAATGAAGTTATAAGATGTTTATTTTAACGATAAGTCTATAATATGTGTTTACAGTTGTATGAGAGAGGTGAAGTACGGAAATCTCTTTTTTCCAATTATTCAATAGATATATTTTATCACAAACAGACCCATTAAACATGACAGACACCGTGATTATGTTGGTTTTGGATCATTGTGTCATATATATGACCAACTGTACTTTGAACATGTTTGAAGTTACAATGTGAGCAGTAGATGTCAGTAGTAGATGTCCCCTTATTACTTGAAGCCATGTAATTCAGTACAGAGACATACAATACTGTGTTAAATGATTGTTGTTAATAAAAATAGCACCCTCGTATTACTTACTATAAGTACCCACTACATGTCATATGTATAATGTTCTATAAATATATCACCACTTACTGCACTCAATTGCAATATAGGAGCTCTAAGAAAGAATAGCACAACATTGGCGTGTGTATTTAAAGAATTTCCAGACATAAATTAAATCTTTGGTATGTTTAGCATAATAAACAAATTGTACAATTTAAACCACACCCCTAATGTACACTGTTAGACCATGTCCTCTTAAATTGTATTTTAGAAGTATAGCAAGCCTTCTTGATTAGATTTGTTAAGATATTTTTGTATTAGATATTATCAAATGTGAAATAAATTACAGTTTGCAGTACTTTTCTCATATTTGCTGTATGGAGGTTTTGTTTTATATTGCGTTTTGGTTTCAGTAAAAAATAGCGAAGATCGGTCCAAATATTTATTGAATTATTGGTGACATTGCAGGTTTCTATTCAAATTCAAAACTTTGATTGTCATTCTCTATAGTTCGGCATGGTTTTAACAGTTTTAAATATTTCAGAAAAGGTTTCTTCAGAAACGTATCAAGGCTTAGCACACCATTTTCAACGTAAATGGTTGTTTCTCCGGTTGAGTGGCATAGCTTCTAGTTTAACCCACTGACACAACGTGATGCACAGGTAATGCTTGTTTTACATATGATCTACTGGACAAACTATTGCATGTAACATTTTGCCAGTAGAAAAACTGTTTGCATAATTTCCTTCATTTTCATAAAATAATGGATTTCGTAGGACAATTTATTTACAAGCTATTGCAATGGCAATTTAATTGTGTAAAACTTTTTCATCACTGGAGGGTCCATATAAGTAAGATTATATAGAGTTCTAGCAATTTACGGTTTTACCGTTATAGTTTGGGTGTAGATGTCTAACTGCTACATACGGTACACAAATAACTAACCGCTTTTTTGTTTTCTCTGTTTATCAACATACCACATGTTGCGAGAAAACAGTTGGCATTTTTACAGTAACAATTTAAAAAGTAACAATTTTATAATTATGGTAATCAAGTTATCGTTCCAATGTTTTATGTATTTTACGATTTTATTCATATCATGCAAACATCGTTCATCACAATTTAGGAGTGGGCTTCCCTGTAAGATATTTTTTATAAGATACTGATGCATCAACCCTCTCCTCTTTTCGAATATGTTCCCCTTGACGTACATATTGTCATTTAATAAAATACAACCCCGTGGTTGCAGTTAAATTACTGAAGAAAAGTTAGTTCTAAGAAAAGAAAAGTTTAAGATTGTTTACTCTGCGTCAAAAAAGTTGCAACGATCCTTATTTCCCATAGGCAAACAATATTGTTTATGCTGTTCGTTGTTAACCTATCGTGCCTTGCTATCTCTCTGTTTGCGGCGCTTGTCGTTATGTAATTATTTATTAAATTACAATCTGCTTCGCTTGTAGGTTTTCCGAACGCGTTATCGACGTGGCCATCATTTCTAGCTTGAGGTGATGCGTCATGAACATAATCTTGGGTTTATTCTCAACCGATATGTTACTTGTAAGGTTATTAAACTCTGTACCATTAGACGAGGAATAACGATCGATAAATATCGATTGGTAAATATGTCAAACTATTAAGGTTACTAAATGAGAAAAAAACAAAGTAATAGCTTTAATCTGCTAACCTAATTTATTGTGGACTAAAAAAAGTCAACTAAAATAATGTGACGTAATCATTTCTTAGTATACAGCACATATAAAGGTTTATAAAATTACAGCCTATATTGGGCTACGTCGTAAGCAGCAAGTATTGACACCCGGTATCTACCCTGAATTGTTTTGTGACAGAATATGCGTCGACCACTATAATTAAGACCCGGATGAACGGCCAGTCCATAACTATTAAAGTGAGTCGAAGCGACAAAATTCCAGTTAATGTATCCGCATGTCTATATTGGCAATCTTTAGTGACAAATTCTATTTGGAAGTGAAACATTTTACTTTGGGTTTCAAAAGTTTTGCAACGTTTTGCAGAACGAATCTATAAATGAATATTTGTATAGTCGGTCCCCGTTTAAGTATTACTGTTTTAATATTCACGGGCTCTTCAGCCAATAACCTCTAGACAATAATATAAAGAAACGTATTAACTATGCATGTTTTTTTTTAAATCTTACTGCAACGAGTATAGGTCATTTGGAGATAAAGTGGAAAATATATAAATAACTTCTCTCTGACATAAGTTATCGGGTTTAATTCGTAATTGTTTATGGCAAAAGTGGTTTGATACATCGAGAATGTTGTTTCGCATGTTTATCATAATATGAATGTCATTGAATTATTGCTAAACAAGAATATTTGTTCGGCTTGGCATGTAAGAACATTTTAAGGTATCTCAGGGATGGAAGGTGTTATTGAAAGTGTGGTTTCACTTAACCTAAAAACTTAACTTAAAATATTTTTTTGCAATTAGGCAATTAAACAAAATGGCTCACCCGATGTGTAATATACAACTTTAAACATCTGTTTAAATTATATGTTTAATTATATTATGTTAAATTATATATTATATATATGTTAAATTATATGTTTAAGTTAAATACATCTACATCAACTATTTTACACATAGATATCTAACCTTTGTAGAGACTTATGTTTTGAAATATTAGTCGATGGTGATACTATTAAATGTATTAGTACAAATTCAGCGGATAGTTGTGAAGTAATAAAATAAACGCGAACAATTCGTGATAGCGTCACAGTTAGTTCCATTTTATCGTGTCATGTTCGTTGATTCATGCATGGTTGTAATCATAAGAGATGTGTAATTTACCACCAAGAGCAGTGATAGCCACATATATATCTTTCGAAACATAATGACAAACCATCCTTCGAATTTATTGAAAGGGGTTTTAATACTTTCATGTAGAGATACATAATTAATTTATAGATTATCATCACACCTCTATGCCTCTGAGTCATTTATGTAGCATTGTACCGAGCTGTATTGATGGAAACTGGATGATAGCATGACCCGACGGGGCATCCGTAAGCCCCTTACCCCATTGATCACGAACAGTAGGCTTTGTAGGCTCTCCAGAGTAGGCTCTGGAATTTTCCGATCGTTACTCGCAGTTTCATAGTCTCTGCACAACTGTATGCATTCTGTTCGTAATAGGGCATGTAGGGTGAGACATTTGGCTCACTTATTCCATTAAAGCAGTATTAACCAAACCATTACATTGATACAGTGACCCTGTATTGCTGACACTACTGTCGTCACAAATGTCTACAGTACAGTATGTACAGCATTTCAAATGTCATGTCTAGTTATTTGCACACGTGTATACATAACCTAGCACATGAATTGATACCCCTCGCCCTCTAATAAGAGCAATTGCATCAATGTTATACTTTATTAGAAATAATGATAGAAGAAATTGGTAATCATTTATCGTTGACTAGAATTTACGTTAATGAGAAACCACAGTATTCAGTGATATTGAGCCCATACGGTATTCTATTTTCAGTTGTACACACCCCAACGACCTCCATATTGATTCTCTCCTCATATATCATCCTCCGGCCATGCTAATACTTAAAAGTCCTCGGATCATCAAGAATTATCAAAGACCAATAGAGAACGTTGATCGAAAATAGAAATAATTTGCAATACGCATTGCGGAATATAATTACTGCTAATTAAAACCACCAGCCGTTCTTCTAAAAAGTAAAGTTTAGTTAGTGTTTACATATATAACGCCAACTGCCCACTGCTTTATATAAACATTCAGCTATATCCAACCATGCATGTTTAATCCATGAAGTTGGAGTTACGAAAATGTGTGAGTATAATGTGTCTTGGGATTTACACAAATAAATATTAACACTTTAATTTGAAGATGGGTTTAATCTCCAATAAAGCTTTCCGTGATGGAATATTCAAAAAGATATATATCGAGAATTTGAAACCGCAAAACCTGATTAATTCGGAATAAAGAGTATTGTTACACCCTAAGGAAAAACTAAATGCGGAGTATTCACTTTGAAAGGTTATTTGGATTTGCAATTCGGCAGAATTTCATAAGTAATATCTGTTAATGATAAGTCTTTTCAGTAAGTTTACGATATAATTAGAGATTATATTTAGCTTCGTTTCACGATACATATATTTTGTTAACGTGCAAATATATCGCACCATATGTTTGTTCAATGCAAGATACAATATATGTTGGGAATTGGCTCAAGCGTGCGAATATGACATTACATATTTTTGCAGTTATTGTAAAGAATCGCAACTTTAACCACCTAGCTGATTTTCGCGCACTAGTGAATGTATTGCATACATACTGTCGTATAATGTTGTTGATTGGCGGTAACTCCGCGCAAAATGTAAGTTTGTTAAATGCCACAGTGGGTTTGTTCAAGATGTAGGTAACGGACGTCTGACGTCAGACAAATGTAACAAAACAAACACCAACATAACAGTGTATGATCATGCAATACGTATGCAATACGATCATGCAAATCATTTTTGGTTTCACTCGGGCTACGAATGTTCTTCGTGTAGATTTATCATGATTGTACTATGTACGCACTAACTTTTACCATGTAAATGATGCAATGAATATAATGTCATTACTATACATACACGTAACCCATTGATGACATATAACTGTTTTACTCAATTGAAAGATTATGCTGAGAACCACTGAGTCGTCATTGGAGTAAAACACAACTTGCTACTTCATATAATAAAGCAATTTATAGTTCTTCCAGTCATTTTGCCGACAAGATGTGAGCAAGTAGCCCTATGTATAACCACCCCAAACCACAGAAACGTTTGGAAAAGATCTGAGCGGATTCTTCTTACATCAAGAAATATTGATGCATAGTTCTCATCTGAGATTCTGTAAATCACTCTAAAGTCCCGAAAATACGAGGTCCGACTCTTTAACATGAGATATACATTGCATGGTCACGTTTATATGCCCAAATTCCTCATTTACCCTTTATTTGTCAAATATGACACAAACGAATGCTCTAAAACTACTTAAGATCGGGTCCGTTATCTGCTATTTGAAAGAAGGATGAAAGTTTATTGTGTTTATTTGTCATACATTGTAACACACATCAGTTGATAAAGCCCGCAGGTTAGCCAATTAGAAACTGGCATTTTTCATTTACAAAATAGCTGTAGTTTAGGCTGATAAATGCGATAAGATTAAAACTGTTGTTTTTTGTTTTCTTTCTTGTGACGACGAAGGACAAACGTGACGTCAGTACGTCATCTTTCATATGTTCCCCCTTCCAATAGTACATAATGGTGTAAAAACGGTTTACACAGAGTAAAGAAAATTAAATGGTGCAAATATATGAACCCCGGTAAAATATCATTCATCGAATCCTTAACGCTTTCCGTTGAATCGGCAAGGACAATATATGACGTGGTTAAATAATTTTCTATATTTATATTATATATGAGTATATAAAATATATGATCCAATCTAAAGTCAACAAATTAAGGTGTTTAAATAACTTTGCTGCATGAGAACGCGAACTTGATGTGCGTCACGGTTAGCTGATAACGTGTCACGGTTCGAGATTGCAAAATATATGAATCAAATTGTAATATCCAAATACTAGGTGTGACTTTAGATGAAAATATCAGATATACCCACTATTTAGATTGAATTATTAAACAGAGCTGGTGTACCTATATATATTTGATACATTTGCGCGCATTTATCTGCAGTGTCGTTATTGGCTAACTCAAATAAAAAAATATTATATTAACATGTACCGTATGTGCGGCGATCCCGCTCCAATGTTTTGAGAGGGGCGGAATATCCGACCCAACCCTCCCCCAATAAGTTCTTTGAGCATTTTGGTAATCGACGCATTAATACACTTAGTCGGCACCAAGTGAAGCCATAGACAAGGATTTACTGACTTTATTATCTTATTTGTTCATACAGCTAAACATGCGGAAATGCTTTCATGTGATTTCGCGCGCAGCTTCTCCGTTTGCTTCCGTTGGCTCTCTATTTTATAAAGCTTAATAATAAAAGATAGCACAATATGATTGGAGCTGCTAGACGATTTGTTCCCCTGGGCAGCCATCTATACTTCACATAGACTAATTAATTTTCCTATGCAAATAACAAGTCGATTAATTATTACATATTAATAATTTTCTTGGCAGCAAATTCCAGATCCGCGGTAAGAGGTGGTTATATTCAAATAATTTCTTGAAATATCACAAAAGGTATGAGAATACTAAGTTCTACCTTATAATAATTTGTATAGTACCGTAACATGTCAAATTTATATTGTCTCAAAACTTTTGAACCGTAGCAAATCGGGGTGATGTGTGTTCATCACTCAACAAATCTCCGAGAGTTTTTTAGCCACTATATCGTTCAAATTGTTAAGTTTAACCATGAATAGACATAAATGAGCAACTTATTACTCAAACATGGTTGGACACATATATGCCCAGCGTTGGTTTAGGAGTTGCCAAGTACCTCTCACTGGCCAAATATGTCACAAATCGGTCGTGGGTTAATTAATAATGATTAATTAATGGCTAATTAACGTTTTCATTTATACTTATGTCATATATTATACCTCAAACATTACATAAAAAACTATGTAAATTATACTATCAAATATCGCAATTGTGACGTACACTTATGAAGTTGTGAGTGTCACAATTGTCTAACAATGAAATCACAGTCAGTGTGCTAGTTAAAATGGTGGTCATCAAACTTTCAACCATACACTTTTCAATTTCGTAATATTAAGCTCACCAAAATAACACTAAACATGATAATGTTAAAGTAATAACCTATATGTGCATGTAAATAGTGAAGTAATTGTGAAGGCTACCAGTATCGTATATAATTTACTAAAAATAAACTCAAATAAACACACTTTCTAGCAGGACAAAAACACAAAATTAACAAATCTGCGCGGGAAAGTGTATGAAAATATTTAAATAATTTACTGTCATGGTTTTAAAGCCTATGTAATTGACATTGTGAAAGTCAAATGATTGTTTATGCAAGAAACATCAGGATTCAGAATTGCAAATGTGACACAATTTTTATAATTACAATTTAAAATTGCACAAAATGGGGCCAACTGTTTAAAATCGATAAATAAAAAAAAAGTTTTAGGTTAGCAGTGTCACCTGTTCTAAACGCATCACGCTATCATTATTTTGGTATTAGGCTACATGGATCTATATCATCAACCATATCTATAAGAAATGTTGTAACTTATGTCCATCGTTATCAATAACATCAAAAGAATCCCCTGTACACAAATGTTACTTACACAAGTAATCGTGTAGAAATCCTGTTAAAAGTAATAACCCTAGATGTTTTAACAAATAGTAGAAAATACCGTAGAACAACCACGTTGTAAGGAAATTTTACACTTGCATTTCGACTTGTGTGATGTAACTTATCCCAACGGCATGTCGGGCAAACGAAGGAAATGTTAAACCTCCAGCTCATCTGAACGATACGTCTTAAGAAACCATAACTTTCAGACCTCATAGAACATAATGACTAGAACATATTACCTACCAATGATTCATTCAATGTTCGCAAACAATGGCTTCTCGATCATGGCGCTTTTGTATATAACCACACCAGTGGCGCCGGCATGTGGAGGTGGGAGAGGGTGCATTGTAGAGTGACATGGGGCGGTCCAACCGAATTTTGGTCAAACCTTTAAAATTACCTCAAACGCATTTTAAACTATAGCACTTTGTAGGGGGAGATTTCACGCATAATGGTAATAATTTAACAAATCTTCGAATCATTCGGCAAATTATCTGAAGCAAACAACAAACTAGCATAGGAGGACCCTTTCCTTATGTCATACTGTTCGGTGAGATTCGCATGCAGTTTCTCTCTTCGCCTACCGTATATGTTCACTAAATTATATGTCCCACTCATATGTTCCAATCATGGCGCACTGAACCACATAACAGTAACAATAATTAGTTTAAAATCCCTAGGACCGTTTTATGGTGATAATTATACTAAACGGAAAATATTTATGGACTGTATGCTGATGCTGAAGGTATTATGTATTAACATATGTAGGTTCCATGACCTTTTATTCGGCGCGGTTCTGCAAAACTCAACTGTATGACGTAAGGAAACTTAATATCGATTGTTATTCCGTTATACGTCGAACACACGGACAAAGAAAGGAGTAAGGTATTACTTTAATTTATAACTAAACTTTGCTGTTAATTTGAAGACAATTATAATACAACTCAAATATGTATAATTATTTTCCTTACTAAGTATATTGCATCTACAAGAAACTGATAACGCGATTTGACGCGATGAAATAAGGTACCTTATATAGTTTCTTTGTCAGAAGAAAATATTAGCGCACAACAAGCATCCATTCCCATCATATGACATGAATAAGACAGTAAGGCAGAAAATAGCACAATCCTTTGCTAATAAATAATAAACGTGGATGCTAATAG
>JAODAF010011760.1:0-12290 GCA_027574765.1 Molpadia intermedia
CTCCACTCAAAATTAGCAACCTATAAATTGGTGATTTTATATTATATGGATATTTGTTATATATTTCAGCCCTCAAAAAATCATGCATTTAATGTCAATAAATTTCATTTCAGACATGACATCAGCACCATTTTTATTACAGTTTACAATGTTTGATTGATCAGTTTCCTAGCTATTAACTTTGTAAATGAGGTTAGGTTTCCAAAATCGATTCATAGCTATAATAAATGGAATATGAAAAGAATTTTGGGGAAAATATTGAATTTTATATCAATTGGTAGCATTGTGCCAGTGTTACATACAACCCAGAAAGAAGTTAGAAATGTGGTTTTAAAATAGAGGTTTGGAGAATTTAATTAATGGTATTCCAAAATCACACTAGAGCAATATAACATGGCCTATATAGTGATGGTGTGATCAGGTTCACAAGGAATCCTTTCATAGGGACAGTATAAGCTATATAAGAAAATACATTTAATACAGAAATTCTATAACAAAAAATCCAAGATTGTATTTTGTACAGAATATTTCGGAGCATGCCTGTCAATTTGTCAACTTACTGTAGAATGAACTCAAAACTCAAATACAGGTGAAGTATACAACATCTGGATCCCACATTAATGATTAAACAAGTAAAATGAAAAACCGGTGAAGAAACAATCACAAATGTGAACAATGCACATGACAAAATCATAAGGGAGAAGTAGTAGGGCGCCACCCCAGACGCGTAGCGGTGTGAGGGGGAAAAATGCAATCATCGTCCCCAAAAATTTCCACACGCTTCGCACGAGTTGAAATTCATCGTATGCATACAAACATATACACATATATGTATATACTTCTATATATATACGCTACATTAGGGTTTAACAACGCTCGCGAAAAAATTTGGGACCTCTTTTAAAATTTGGGTAAACGGTAGATATGGTGGGCGCGTAGCGCGCATTTTTTTTTTATTCTTTTCATTAAATTTAGGTCCAAATTAATTAAAAATTGGGGACAAATTAGAACAAAAGGGGCAAGAATGGGGACAGCCGTCATTCCCATTTTGTCCACGAAAATTTCTGTGGGGGGACTGTGCCCCCTACCCCCTCCCCCCAATGGCTACGCTACTGTGTGTGTCCATTTGATCATGGGTGATTTCTCTGACTCCACATCCCTTCTCATATCTCTTAAAGAGGCAGGAGTAAGATAAGGGGAGAGGTACCCAGTGATTAATTAAATATTTGTCATTACTGGTATCATAAAAAACATCTGGAGGGATTCACCATCATTTGTTACAACATTGGTTTGACCCTGATCTCATACCAAGAACAATTTGAAATAAAAGTTTTGCTCAATTTCTGACTTCTGTTTTTATCATAATCCTAGCCATGCACTCTTAAAAGGTAGTTTCACACATGAAATCTTTTGAATCATCTTCTTAATATGTTGAAGTGACATAGAGTATAGTCATAAACACAGCCCTCATCTGTATTCCTAACTCCCTCCTATGTTCTACAGCACTAGCAGGTGTACGCTATGAAAATTACCTACTTTATTAGCCCCCGAACAACAACTTGTGGATTATTTTTAGCTTCAAATTTTGAACTCTAAATTTTAAGCAATAAAGGATTGATAAAGTTCATTTGCAATGAATAAAGGTCAATTACCTTACAATAGTACATTATATAAAAGTAATATGGAAATTGAACAGAAAAATGGCCTCCAAACAAAAGAAGTAGATTAATGAAATGGGAATAAAAACCTACTTTTTAAATATGTTATAAGTTTTTGTTCTGATGCGGCAGGCATTCAATTAGTTGTGGTTATGCACATATTGCATTGTGTGGGTGTAGATGCATATATTAGTTTAATGTGTATGTTTATTGATGTTTTCAAGACGGCAACTCAAAAGCACTCACAGATTGTTACAAATTTCCGTTGTTACTAATGAAATCTGAGAGACCTATTTTTGCACTAATTAGATTTTTTTAATTCCTTTCACTAGTTGCATAAGTTCTGCATAATTCGTGTAATGATAGCATAATAATGCTCAGACACCGATGAGTAAAGTTCAGCGCACATCAACTATTAAAGTTGTGCCATCACGCCGAGTGATGGTGAGATCTGAAGAAAGCCCTTATGTATGGGCCTATTAGGCCTACTTTGTGTTTAATATATGCTGAAGTATTTGTTCCTTTTTTCCTTATCGAACATTTACAGTGTAGTTTCACCATCATAAACTGATTGTTGTCATTCTAGTTAACAGTTAGAAAATTTGCATAAACAGATCATGGTCCATTTGTATTGTTCACCTAACAAAAAGTGTCAGATTTGATGGGAGAAGTTGATGGATTTAAAAATAATTGCAGGTCTATTTTTTTGTTTGTAAAATAGTTGGTACTGTTAAGAGAGGGGTTGGTTGGTACACTGTTGCTATGTTTTGAAATATGTAACAGGAATATATACACAAGATTTATGTTATAAGTGGGTTCCTGTAAGACCCACCATATTTCCTTTCAATAATGCATTCTTTGCTCAAGTCTTTGCACCTATATTTTTTCAAACAGATAAAATGACAAGTATTCTTTTTGTTGCTGCAAATATTATGGAAATACCGTAGTATTTATTGGGTAGTTGTCTTTCCCATATAATGTCTTGGCATGGTTGTGCTAGCCCAGGCTATATGCTCAGATGGTCCCTTTAAAAATCTGTAAAGTTGTACAAGCATCCTAATGCCCATGTACATGCCATTTTATTACTGAAACAACACTAGATAATAGCTTACTAAAGCTTCATCACTTCATTGACCCTGTCAGATTTTGTCCAGGAATCTAATCCACAATGTTACCAATAATCCTGTAGCCTAGTTTTATTATCCCCTGGAGGCTCAGCTCCATGTATTCCCTTTATTTAAGGGCAGTTAAGTATAGCCTCCAGTGCATAATTTTTAGGGGAAACACTGCATCTTTATGATGCAGTGTTTCCAGTTTTATGCAGTTTTATGATTTTCATTTCTCTTCATCATTTACAGGAGGGTCCACATCACAGAAGCTACTTTGAAATTCCTTAATGGTGATTACAGTGTTGAACCGGGTCTCGGAGGTGAGCGGAATGCATACTTACGAGATCACAACATTGATACCTACCTGATTGTAGAGAAACAAAATGAGGTAAGATTGAGGTCATACTGGTGTATCAAATGGGAGGGGTTGAAGTGCCAGCACTCCTGGATATTATAAGCATTGATACCATTAATATAACCTGCCCAGCTAGCTCAGTTAGCAGAGCATGTGACACATGATCTCATGGTCATGGGATCAAGCCCCACATTGGGTACCATAATATTTATTTCCTTTTGGCCCTATTTTACATTTGGCAATCTCAGAAAAAGTAAAAAAAATGCATATTATGGTGCCCAGCATGGGACTTTAAACTCACGACACAAAGTCTCAAGCTCTACTGACTATAGACAAGCAGATTATATGAATAGGAAAGTGGTATCTTTCCCATGAGTTTGCCTGATGATAATTGGAAATAAGGTATTATTAACCATCCAACAGCATGAAACATGGTAAATTGCATCATGGGATAGGGATCCAATACGCCATCTCTCTCGGTGAAAACAACGTATATTTGCAATGTCTATTTGAAAAAGATCATAACATTTTCAGGGGATCACAGGAGGTTCATGTTTGTAATTCTTGTTATTTTAAATCAACATTGACACTACTAACAGAACAAAAAGGCCACTCATACATGAATGTATCCATTTGTGCATTTCAAAAACTGATAAATTATTAATTCAGTCACACACAAGCTTTTTGTGATGTCCATATGTGATCGCTTAATTTTGTCAACAGATCTTAAAGCGACTGTTCCTCTTTTTCATTCTGGCAACTTGGCTTCTCTGTAAATGTTTGTAAACTCAATATTTTTATATATTTTTATAATATTTCTTCTATAGCTTCATATTTACTGCACTTCAAGTCAGTCTCTTACAAATCTACTTAAGACCTTGGTGATATGTTTACGTACAATAAATTTGCAAATTTGGCATCAGAACCACAGTGTCTCTGGTTTGTTAACCTAATAAGCTACCACGTCTACTTTCACACATCAGTGCTGATTGCTAGGAGTATATGAATGCAGTCATTCTAAATGGTGTCAATCACTTTTGGTCAGTTCCCTTGTCTATTCCATCAATCCTCCTGGCGAGAATAGGACATTAGGCTAGATTAATAAATAATGCAAAGAAAGTCACCTATAAATATTCATGGCCATCTTATCGCTAATTGGGAATCGATCATGAAACAATTTCAGGCATGTTTAGCAGCCAATTAAGATTTGCATAATGGTTAATGTATACATGTAGTTAGGAGATTATATTAGGCCTGTATTTGGAACAGCTTATAAAATATAGGATTGCCTCTTAAGATGTGCATGTGTGGGAATACTTTTTTGGTTTCAATGCAGAAGGCTGTGTGTGTGCCTGGATTTGATTCTGCTATAATGACATGTTGATTAACATTCTAAATCCCTCTACCCCTAAATATAACACTTGTAAGTAACATTGAAACATTACCACACATGATATGGTTATGGTAGTTCTTTAAATGTCATTAAATTTACTGCATGACTCAATACAATTGAGGTAACTTTTAAGCCAATAAAAAAACAATAAATAAAGTCATGATCTAAAAAAATGCCACATATTACGGAAGCGTAGAAGGGACATTGCAATGAAAATGAAATTAGCTCAATCTAACTCTGGAACTGGAACCAAACATCACAAGTCTAAAATGTTGACATTTTGATGAGTTGCAACTAGTCAAAACGTCAATTTTCTGTTTTTGTCGTTTTTCCGACTTGCTTCATCTCGTCAAAACGTCAATTTTTGACATTTTGTCGAGTTATATTTAGCTACTTTCATTTTCATTGCAATGTCCCTTCTACGCTTCCGTAACATATATATTTTGGTAACACAATCATTCAACTTCATGTACAATTTGTAACGCCTGCAATAGAGATATTGCATGTTCATCATACCTTTCGTGCAGTGACATAACCAGGGGGCAGTAGAATGTTTTTCTACAAAAAATTGAAATGCCTCCTAGGGTTCCCTAGCCAAACGCAATCTCCCATTTTGGTATAGATGATGTCGGTGCCCCTATATGATCCTGATCAGTGATAATGCAGTGTACAGCAGCATGCTGTCAGTGTAGCAGTACACTGTGCTTGTTAAACTACTATACATTGTACAGTATATCAGGCTACAGTGCAGACAGTTAGGATCATGTAATAGTTTACATTAGTGTTAATGTATTATAACGTTAATAGTTATGATGCAGTTAGAAATCCCCCTACATCTTTTCACCATTTCCAAAATATTGTACTCAAATTTCTAATTCATAATATGGAAGTGAAGCCTTCATTTCCTAAAACAAAGTAATTTATGTATTCATTGGTTGTTGTTTACATGTATGTAGGATTTCAATTAATCTTTCACATTGGCAATAGGTTCATCACTTGAATGGACTGAGAATTCATATAGTGACTTATTGTCATATATCAGCAACGTTTGGCAGTTATGTTTTTTAATATCTTTGGTAACTATACTTTCATTCTATATTAACTAATTTACATTCCCAGGGGTCTAAGTACCCTGATTTTTTTTATTGCTTTTCTGTATTTAATGGTTTATATTAATCTTAACGGATATTAATAGATGGAAAACTTCAGAGTTTATCCCCAGCTTTTTATAGTTTGAGTTGAATTAAAGTTAATGAGAGGTTTTAAAGGGATGTTTTGTGTTTCATGACTACTGCAAAATAAACTTCAAATAAACTGATGTAAACTTTGACAGGACTAGGCAATACTTATTTCACATTTGATACCTTCTCTAGCTTTTATTATCTAATCTAGTGGAGTCCAGTAGAATCACATATTTATGGTGCATCCAGTGCTGTGTCCAGGTCCACAAACATTTTATCTGCTCTAGAAAGTGTGAAATGATCATGTCTTTAGAACTCTCTCAACTCTTCTCGCAAACCTTATATCATACTCGTCTAATCAAGATGAACCCAAGAGAATGTAGGAGAATCATGTCTTTAGAACTCACTCAGTGCTTCTCATAGACCTTATTGAATTCTCGTCTATTCTAGATGAACTCAAGAGAATGTAGGAGAATCATGTCTTTGGGTCTCATTCAGTGCTTCTCATAGACCTTATTGAATTCTTGTCTAAACTAGATGAACCCAAGAGAATGTGAGAGGATCATGTCTTTAGAGCTCACTCAGTGCTTCTCATAGACCTTATTGAATTCTCATCTAATCTAGATGAACCAAAGAGAATATAGGAGAATCATGTCTTTAAGTCCTGCTCAGTACCTCTCATGGACCAAGGTATTGAAGTCTCATCTAATCAAGATGAATCCAAGAGAATGTAGGAGAATCATGTCTTTAGAACTCACTCAGTGCTTCTTATAGACCTTATTGAATTCTCATCTAATCTAGATGAACCCAAGAGAATATAGGAGAATCATGTCATTAAGTCCTGCTCAGTACTTCTCATGGACCAAGTTATTGAATTCTCATCCAATCTAGATGAACCCAAGAGAATGTGAGAGGATCATGTCTTTAGGTCTCATCCAGTGCTTCTCATGGACCAAGTTATTGAATTCTCGTCTAATCTAGATGAACCCAAGAGAATGTGAGAGGATCATGTCTTTAGGTCTCTCTCAGTGCTTCTCATGGACCAAGTTATTGAATTCTCATCTAATCTAGATGAACCCAAGAGAATGTGAGAGGATCATGTCTTTAGAGCTCACTTGGTGCTTCTCATAGACCTTATTGAATTCTAATCTAGATGAACCAAAGAGAATGTAGGAGAATCATGTCTTTAAGTCCTGCTCAGTGCTTCTCATAGACCAGGTTATTGAATTCTTGTCTAATCTAGATGAACCCAAGAGAATGTAGGAGAACCATGTATTTGGGTTTCACTCAGTGCTTCTCATAGACCTTATTGAATTCTCGTCAAATCTAGATGAACCCAAGAGAATGTGAGAGGATCATGCCTTTAGAGCTCACTCAGTGCTTCTCATAGACCTTATTGAAATATCATCTAATCTAGATGAACCCAAGATAATGTAGGAGAATCATATCTTTGGGTCTCATTCAGTGCTCCTCATGAACCAAGTTATTGAATTCTCATCAAATCTAGATGAACCCAAGAGAATGTGGGGCAGTCAGGTCTTTAGAGCTTACTCAGTGCTTCTCATAGACCTTATAATATTCTCAGAAAATTATGATTGAAATCTATTTATTAACCAAAAGCACAACCTAGAAACTGCTTTAATTCCATATTCAAACTTGGTCGGTTCAGTTTGCAATGTGAACACCAATGTATGGAATATCTCCTCTCATTAAATCAAGTCAGTTTCATCTGATTGTATTTAAGATTTCACTGCTCATAAGATTAAGTACACTTGATCAACTATAAAATGGATTTTATGAAACAAGTTTACTGCTTCTACTAAGCCTTTGACATATATCGTTCTGCATTTTATGATCCATTTGTCAATTCTGCCCCTTAATGAGCTTCAGTTACAGATGCTGTGCAGAATCACAAGCTGTATACATTAAGTTTAACTCAAAATATCTGCTTTTTATCATTCTTTCTTATTTTAATTG
Source organism: Molpadia intermedia (assembly GCA_027574765.1). Classification (NCBI taxonomy): domain Eukaryota; kingdom Metazoa; phylum Echinodermata; class Holothuroidea; order Molpadida; family Molpadiidae; genus Molpadia; species Molpadia intermedia. The sequence goes on from JAODAF010011760.1 coordinate 7,674, forward strand.
AAATCTTTCTAATAAATGTTTTTATTTTATTTTGTATCATTTAATTCTTTTTAGGATCATCATTATGTATTTGGGACATACAACATTCATCTTGCAGCCCTGAGATTTTACCTAACTCAAATCATACTTATGTAATATGTTACCTTGCCTTGAATCTTATCACCATTATTTCCTGTCCTGGGATTGGGAAGGGAGGGGGATTAACCAAGATTTGAGGAACCATTGATGATACAAATTGTTTTTTGTATGGATCAAAAAATTGATGTTTCAATTGATGGTAATAAAACTTACAATGCTCTGACCAGTGTATAGCAAGTCCCTTTATAGCAGGTGCCAAAATTCCTTGGGGAGGGGCAGTCATAGAAGGCCCATAGCATCTTAAAGTGACCACGAATGATTATAAAGGAACCCGAGATTAGGTGATATCTATTCTGAAGTCTGTGAGAAGTTTAGCTACACCCCTGAAATATGTATATAATATAGCTTCTGCTCTTTATGACACAGAAACGTTTCGGGAATAGGTGAATAATCCTGATACAGGATGTTTATGGATTAGATTAATAGATTATCTGATTCAACTGTTTAAATTTTTTTTTATGTTTCAGTTGAGGTTATGTTCTTAATATTTTATAGTTCAGTTTTATTTTAAATAATTTAGTTGTTTAATATTTCTTGCAGAGACCATCCGTTAGTAACTCCCCATTACAGTCATCTAATGGACAGACAAGAGGGCGCTCTTCATCTATGGCAATTGATGGCTGGGGTGCAGAGAAGCCATTTATTGGGATGCTGAGCAAGTCGTCAAAATCTAAACACATGCGTGTGATGGGTCATTATGATGGGGCACGTGGCACTGGCAAACTTGAAAACAAGTAAGTATGGTATGGGTTGTAACTGAAGCATCTCCGACACTCACATGTCATATATTCTGCACCTACTGCTGTGCAAAGAGATCCAATATATGCACTAAATATATACACTGTGTTGTCTAGGGATACATGTTGTTTATGTGTATACTGCACAATAGATATTAGCAGAGATTTACAGGAAAACTTTTGGAGTTTACACATAATTTTACTGGCAATAATTAAATTAATGCTAATTGTTCTACTTTAGGAGGAAAATTAAGTTAAGCTTTACAATGGATGTTGTTTTAGACTTTAGTTTTGACAACTTGGCATATCTGTGGCATTATGACAATATTCAAATATTCTTCTAGCCCAACAACTAATTATTGAAAGGGCATGTTTTGAGCTGTTTAGTCTGTTGCTAACATGCCTACCGGTGTGCAGCAGTGGTGAAATACAAGATTTTATTCATTTTTTTAATTCAAATTCCTTTAATTCTCTCACTCTATTCTTAACAAAAGGTATAATCCAAGTGATGCTATATGTTCCAGCATTCTCTCAACTTGGTAAAAGAATGGCAAAACTAACTTTTGGTGGGATAAAATCCAAGTCATGTTCCATTTTCCAGTTATTCTGCCATCTTGTTACAATAATTTACAAATCACATTTTATTGGTAATGTCTTCACTGCTACAGCTCCTGTAATTCTTCATTGCAAGAGAATACTTCAGATTAATCGCATCATAAACCTAGTCTTAGCTTGGACTAAGAAACCACATTAACAAAAACCGACACTCATCCAATCTTCCTCAAATCTTGTAGTTCGGAGTCTTTGCTGTTCAAAAAACAGCAAAACCTATTTTCCAAGGTTGAAATTTAACGCGAAAAATATCTACGAAAAATCCAGACACAAAAATTGCAAAGCTAGTTAAAGCCGGCAATAAAGGAAGGACGTAACCAATGTGCACCACACACGCACGGCTAAAAGTGGTTGCCAGATGCTAAATCGCGGTAATTAGGGACTTGCAAGGAAGGGTGTAAGTACGTCGCTCGTAAATTCACAAACCAGGTAAGTTTTGGTGAATTAATTGCATCATAATCCTAGTCGTGCTCTATGTTTCAATCATTCTCTTAGCTTGGTACCATCAATTACACAGCTGTTTGTTGGCAATTCCTTAACCGCTGCAGCTCGTAGCCCTGTAGTTCTGTATTGATAGAGATAACTTCAGTTTATGGTCATGTTCTGTATTTTCAGTCATTATTTGCAATCTTTTAAAATCAGTCACTAAATAACATTTAGAGACAAAGTTTTCAAACTGCCGCTTCAAGCCCTGAACTTTTCTGAGACAATTAGTGCAATTTTCCAATTATTTTCTTCTAGCCCGTCAGGCTTTGGAAAGGAAACGTGATAAAATCCGAAGCATGTTTGGAGCCGCCTTAGGGCTAACAAGCTTAACTGTGTGCATCCATGTAGAAGTACAAGATACATCTGTATTTATTTAAAATTCAAATTCATTCTATTCCCTTAACACTCTGCTCTCAAGATGGATAAAAATCCTAGTCGTGCTCTGTGTTTCAGTCATTCTCTCAGCTTGGTACAATCAATTATCAATTTTGTTGGCAATGTCTTAACTGCTGTAGCTCCTAGACCCAGTATTCTGTATTGCTAGAGATGACTTCAGTTTAATATCATCAAAGGTATATTCCTGGTTATGCTCTGTATATTCAGTCATTCTTGCAATCTTTTACAATTAGTTACAAACTAACATTTAGTTGACAATGTTTTCAAACTGCAACTCCAAGTCTTGCAATCCTTTATAATCGGTTAATAAACCACATTTAATAGTGTTTTCCTGACTGCAGCTCCTAGACTTATTAAAATATAGAAACCCTGTAATGCTTTTTAGTCCTGCAGTGTGTTCAATAATAATAATATTAATATAGATTTTCAACTGTAACTGTTCTAGCTGCTGAACAAAAAAACACATTAAGAATCAAATGAGCAATTGAAAAAGTAAGTCTTATGTAAGGCTATCAAAGTAGTTTTGAAAAAAAGTTCTAAGGTGATCTGATAACTGGTACCATAGATTTAAGAAGAATAAGGATAACAGTCTTTCAAACATGGTTTTGGGACAGTTAACATGTACTGGTGGAATGCAATGTATGAGCTGGAATAAGGTATTAGAAGGTCAGGAATGTAGCCAGGTTCATCTACCAAAATGTAGCCCTGGTTTTTTCATCTTGGTAATTCTCTGTGTTTGTCCCATTCTTTCACCCTTTTACAAGCAGTTACAACATAATATTTGTCTTCAAGGCAGCAGCTTCGGGAGTTATCAAATTAATCCTCTGCATTTCACCCATTGCTCAACCTGGTGCAGCCAGTTACATGTTTTGGCAGCATTGCTTCATGGTCATAGCACCTATTAAATAATCCCTCGCTCTTTCATATAAAGAACCAACTTGTTCTTTTGGCTGCTGACTTTTTTTATTGGCAATCTAAATTTGTATCTTCTTACTCTAAGTCTTCAGGACCATGAACAGTTATTTTTCTAGATTTTGTCACTTTTGAAATATATTAATTATTTTTCTTAGGAAAGTGACACCCTTAATATTCCCGTAGTCTTTCACAATTATTCTGGTGCCCATAACATCAATAAACTGTATTGCTCTAGTTTTTAAAGAGCCATTCTGAAGTAACTTAGACAACTTTTCATATTTTACAGAAAACTTGTTATTTGGGGATATAGTGGACAAATGGAACAAAAGGCCTCTTGTTAATAGACACTGGTCATATGAAAAACCTTAAACACATATCAAGTAATCCGACTTTGTGAAGCAGTCTGCAATTATAATGTTTTAGCTTTGCATGTTAATTGAGAATGAGCCTTTAACACCTATGCTAGGTGAATTGATAATTACCCAATTCCAATATTTGGTTATATATATAATATATGAATCGTATGTAATAATTTAAGTTTTTTATGACTTTTCTGGCAGCTTGATGATTAACACTTTATGTTGTTACCGTTTAAAGTAAAATGTTTCAAGGAGAATGGCTATTAATCATCATGTGGGTTTTCTTGCCGCAGCCTTACAGCCATAAACTATTTCCACTAGCAATTATAATATCCAGGCTTATTGCAATTTTTATAATATATTTTCTGTATTAAATGGAGTGAACTGGATTTTTATGCTAGCTCTGTGGATGTGAGATAATATGGATATTTGTGGCCTAATAACATAGATGAAACATCTGGCATTCATTTCATCCACCCGTTTGTTAATGTTCAGGACAGTAAGCTAACAAAAGGTGTAATATAATAGGATATTCTCATAAATTGAATTTCATGCACTGTTTTGAAATTTATATGTACACTATTTTCATTTTGACTATGAAATGATTGTAATGATGCATGGCAGTTTAAAATAATGAAATAGTTCAACGTCTCTGTTAGGAACATGGAGAGTGAGGATATAACCCTACCGACCCTCCGATCAGTCTCCGATCAGTCAGATTGAAATGTCAACAGTCTGGCTTCACGAGGCAGATTCTTATTTGAAGTGTGATCAAAGTTTCTAAATAATGTTGGATCATGCTTAAAATCTATTAGGAAATCATAATGATTATATTCCCAACTTCTACAGATAGCCTATATATATATACTGCTTACTAGTTATGCTCTCTCTATAAAGCAGGAGAAAATCAGACTTATTTCATGCTCGCAGAAGCAGGAACAACCATGACTGAATCTTCAGCCAACAATCACAGG
>JAODAF010011870.1:0-12289 GCA_027574765.1 Molpadia intermedia
AGTGAGATACTGTACAGTATCTGTGTTTGGCATTTAATTCTCCTGAGTATCTTTAAATAGATAGACATACATGTCATTGCATTCATCAGACTATGCATGTATGTTGATGGAATATTTACATTTAGTTTAGGTGCTCAACAAGGTAAGTACTAACTAGAAACACTGTAGATATCCGTGTTCGTAATTGAATTCTCCGGAGTATCTTTAAATAGATAGATACATGTCATTGAATTCATCAGACTATGCATGCATGTTGATGGAATATTTACATTTGATTTAGGTGCTCAACAAGGTAAGTACTAACTAGAAACACTGTAGATATCCGTGTTCGCAATTGAATTCTCCGGAGTATCTTTAAATAGACAGATACATGTCATTGCATTCATCAGACTATGCATGCATGTTGATGGAATATTTACAATTGGTTTAAAAATCAAATTTCAATCTCTGATTCTAAAATATAAAAGGCTTCATCGATTTAACCCTACATGACCTCAATAACAAGAACAAAGATATCCGTTCATTTTAGATTTCTTCATGACTACTCATTCAACCACTGCAAAACTGATGAAAATTCTCAAGGAAAAGCATAAAAGGAGCCCCAAAAAGTGACATTGACACCAGTTTTGAGTGGTATAGAGAGTGACTTATCTGAGTCAGATCAGAGGCCTGGGTGTAGGGTTACTACATCCTGTCACATTTACCCATCCTTCAGCAGTGCTAGGGTGGGTCACCTTACACCCACGGCCTCCCAGGGCTACTCTGCACTTGGGGTTTGTTAACTGACAGATAAAACAATTTAGGTGCAGAGAGTTCATTACTCCAGAGGTAGAATCAAATATTAAGATCTCACTGACCACAAAGAAAGTCAGAGAAGAGGTAGAGGTTACCGTCTCCATCTGGCCCCTGGCGGTAACTAAAGAGTCTCCACTGCTAACATTTAAAACTCACAAATGAAAAACAATTTGCTCCGGGGAACATATTAGCATCGATTTACAGAAATGTAATTGACTGGAGTAATGTAGGAGAGTCAAAACCAGGCTGACCACGGTGAGCGCGAAAGTACGAAATTATTATCAGAAATAACATAACAACAGTCATTCCCATTGAACCACTATGAAACAAGGTCATAATGAGAAAGTATGTAAAGTATATATATACAGTAGATAGGCTGAGAGCAGCAGCACATTAGCACAACATGTATGATAGGATACAGCCTAGGCTATCACATATGGACACTAGAGTCAGGAAAGTCTAGAAATTACTGTGAGAAATAAATTGGTACTTAAGTTCCATAGCAGTTCTAGAGGTCCAAATGAGTAGACTCACCGAGTCACCATGGTTCTTTTTTGGTTCTAAATTGATTCTATTGATTTCAAAATATCTACCACAGTGGATTCATGGTTCTTTTATCACTGAATATTATTTTCTGCAACTCCAAAAACTGTCTGAAAAGCAGGAAAGTTGATTGATTGTAAAACCTGCCTGCATGGTTGGATAAAAACTGATATTTCAAATAGACCGGAGTTAAGGATGGTGCTTTTTTTGGTTGTTGGTTAAAAAGAACCAGAATAGACAGGATTTTCAGTGTAGAACCATGGTGCATCTGCTTATAGTGAAAGAACACAACAGGCTGGGTATGGGTCATTTCCAATCTCAATTCCCATAGAATTCAAATTCTAACTTAATAATACCAAGGCTCATACCCGACTAAATTAAGCACCTGTCGACAAATTAAAAATTTCACCAAATTGTCCTTCAAAAGTGAATTTGTATTCACATTAAATATTATTGGCCCGATATGACTGATATATGTTCTGGTCGATATCGTCTTCCCAGTATCTGACTGATACCAATATCGTGGAAAATTCAGACATATTATCCTTGTGTATGTCAGAATACAACAAAGTAGCAAGGGTTAGAACTGAGTATTTTCTTGTGATCTTATTTCAAGTCCTAAGTAACTTCATCAATCATCAGTTTAATCATGCAATTACCCAAATTACATTACATACATGGTCACAAAATATGTAACTTAGACCTACCATTGGTTGCTTTATAAAGTTAGGCCTACGTGATTTGCGTCTTGTACTCTGTGGGGAACATATATCCACAGGTCATTTCAAGAATTAATTGTTGGTTCTAGGTGCCTCAGAAATATTGAAAGATCAACAAAATATGTAAATAGCACATTATCTGTGATCTAGGTATGGCCACCAATCAGAAACATTGAAAGAGCCATAAACCTGTATACAAAATATCATTGGCTCACTATTTTGTTATAGCTAGAATTACCCTTCATACCCATTGCATATAGTTTGTACTTAACATTACTAGTTTGAAATACTTAATGCATGTTCCCACACATCTTGGCTACATGTAACTATAACATTGATTTGTATGCAATGAACAAAACTAGTAATTATAACATTGATTTGTATGCAATAAACAAAACCAGTAATTATAACATTGATTTGTATGCAATAAACAAAACCAGTAATTATAACATTGATTTGTATGCAATGAACAAAACCAGTAACTATAACATTGATTTGTATGCAATGAACAAAACCTGATGCTTTAGGAAGCCCATATTTAATGCTTTAAGAGGCCCATATTTAATGTTGAAGTAGATTTGCTGCATAGCGATGGACCGCTGTTAGGCCTACGTGTCAATAACGAACCAGGTTAGGCCTAACAGTTAGGCTACGAACATTCACTTTGTACTAGAGTTTTGTTTAATGGAATCTGTTAGATTAGTTAGTGACTGATGATGTGGAATGATGTTGTACTTAACTTAATTTATTAAGGGTTATTGTAGAGAGAAACTTAGAAACAGTGCAGATAAAAATATTTTAATAAGACTGCCGACACAGATACCGCAAACCGATAACCGGCCCAACACTTTCGCAGGAAATGCTAAAATTGACAGATTGGTCACTTAAACCCATTGTGGCACCAGGGGGCATCCCCCCCCCAGAATTCTGGTTTTCCTTATTTCTATATTTAATATATACAGTATACTATTATATATATATATATTTAATATGTCATATTGTTTAAAGTAGCCTAGCACAAGTTTCCCATATTTAAGGGGCTTTCCCACATTCCCCTGGCCCAGCCCCCACTCACGAAAGTCTGGCACCACTACTGCTTATATACTGCTTATAGCGCAAGGAACTTAAAGTGTTATGTAAAGTAAAGGATATGATATTAGTTGATTTAGAAGTAGTATTTATTTGATAAGAGAAACAGGGTTCCTGCCAAATTGACTATTCTCTTCCCATTTACAATACACCTCACATGCACCTGACCCCAACATTGAGCCAATATGTAAGATTAGCATGTCCAGTGGAGAGGGGGAGTCAGGAGGTAGTACCCAGTAGGTTGTAAGTAGCATCTCAAAGATTTGGGGCATTGTTGATATATATGTGGACTGAAACCCTGTCATAGCTTCTTTGGATCAGGGTGACTTGTGTCATACTAATATGGTAATTGGGGGGGGGGAGGGGTCTTATGAATGTTTCTACTATAATCCTTTTCTTCTCTTTACATATAAATGTAGTCAGTTTAGACAAACATTTTTGAGGCTACAATGTTGGCAAGAACCCTTGATATGGCTATGCTAGAATGTGCTAGAATGAAAGGTTACTTGAAATGCAGATGACTCAATTTAAAGTCTCACCTTGGCTTGTTCAGCATACATCTAGAGAGAGTTTCAACCAAATTATTAGAAAACTCAAATCAAGAACCCAACAATATTTAGTCAATGTAAGTATCATGTCCTAAGACCACGGAAACTTTTTTCTATGCAGCTGTACATCGGTTGAATAAATACCCAGTGGCCATTGCTTGGCACTGCTTCATTAAATTGCTGATATTATATTGCTGTAGACACAAATGTTATACCTTACTCATTCTAATAGAAGCTCATAAACATGTTTTGTAAATTTTCAATTTATTGTACCCTAATAATAGCACACTTGAAAACTTGAACACTAATCGCGCAGAGTTAACGTACATTCTCATACTATATGGCAGTTTGTATGCCATATTTACGTGATTGCACAACTTTAGTGAGGCGCAAATTACATTTTTCATTCTTCTGGATTACCACAGGCAATTGACCAATCAGCACTTGTGACACCTTCAATGGGATTTCAATGTACAAAAATCTACACATACACTGATGACGAATTAATAGCACTGATTTCTCCATTGTGTTGGTGTGTACGCAACCGCTGGCCACAATTAATTCACACAAATCAGATGTTTGTGATTTCTGAATCTAATTTGTGCATAAAATCTTTGAAACAGCATCGGTACCTTTACACCTGCTAAATCAAAAACACATGGAGTGTTTACATTCAGTCACAGTTAAAACAATAACAAGAATTCACATTATCATGTAAAGACATAACATGGCATCTTGTCGCGATCAGGGATTTTCCCGGGCCCTAAATATAGTCACTACTTTACATGTACCTGTTTTTCGAATCAGTAAAAACCTAGTCTTAATAAACGTGCATGGTTTTGTGTTTGTCATAGCGCGGTGTGCTTCTATTCGAATGAATATGGTATGTTAATGACTCCCTGAAAGTTCGCAGTTTACGGTCGATAAACTCACTGTGAGTTTACCCACCTGTAAACTTTCTTCCAGAGACTTGGGGCAGAGTCGTCTTTTCCTTTAATTTTGATTAGTGAACGAAACACGGTTCCACAGTGGCTGATGTCACTATAGAACTTCACCCATTACTTAAAACTGGGTTTACTTTTAATATGAGCCTGATAGTTTTTTCCTACCTCAAGGTCCATTAAATGTGTGAATTCTCACAGAATAACACCACTTAATGAAGTCTTGAAGTTACTATAATACAAGAATGCAAAGGGCAATCCTACCTGGTTTTGTTTATACTCTCCACCTGAGGCTCACAGTCCCATTTCCATGGCAGTAATATTTCTACTTGATAAAGGCATGTACCTAAAAAATATTATTATTATTTGGGCCTCCATTCTGTACCTGAAATTCCCTCTACCATGTATCCACAGAGAAACATGTTGGAATAACCCGATACTAATTTGATAACATCTTACCATGTTTTTAGCCCACTCTGCGGCAGCCCTGGCGATTCGATTCATCCAATTCTCTAAATCAATAAGTGATTCTGCAGCCACTGTTATTTTCTGGCCCATCGATGATGAAATGTGGAACATGAAGGGCACCTGACCTCTGGTTATCGTTTCTGTAACAGATTTTAGGACAGTCAATTTATAAAATCTAAAAGCTTTCCTTACAAAACATGGGCTATAACCATTCAATGGCATCTATATCTGCACTATCCTCTTCCCGGCCGGCACTCGCTATATAGTTTAAATATTTGTAACCATATTTTAAAACATGCTCCTACTAAAATATGTATAAAATATCTTTTGACACCAAATGATATGATGTACAGTACTAGTACTGTGATATTTGATGAAATAAACTAGTATTTTGGCAATAACTTGAGAACGAAATATCCGTTAGAGTTGGGAGTTACGCTATTGTAATCCAAAAGTCGACCCGCTTCCAGGTGACAAATATGTTGTGTTGTTTTTAGAATCAGCATGTCAAACTACATCTGATCATCTGGTTACTTTATAGCTTTGGCCCCATATAGGCCAAGTAGCTGTTAATAATATAAAGTTTGAGTGCACATTGCATGTACGGTAGAATGTGAATAATAATACGTATTTTACGTTCGGAATTAAAAATATTCCTGTACCAATTGATTTGATGTCGATGGAGGAGAGCAACAAGCACGAAGCTCGAAACTAAACACGTTGTCCGTTTCTGGAGCAGGCCGCCCGGGGAATGGTCAGTGCCATCCATGACGTCATTGTCAGGCTACTGATGTTAAGTCATGCTATTTCGGTAGAGGAAGAGTTATAACCTTCCTTGCACGAATCAACCGTTCCAGTTAAATGTGGAGCGCTTTACAGATTTAGGCACAAACCGGAACTGAAAGTAGTAACTGGGAAATTATTTTAGGGCGGCAGGGAAATGTCCAGAGAGTGCTTTGCCGTTTGGTTCGCCCGGTACTGGAAGAGTTAACTGACCAAAACTGACAACTAACCAAAATATTCCATTCCGTTGAACGGAATATAGCGGACACGAATGAGTAATCCGACTGACAGAATACGGTGCGTGACGGAATCTATACATGCAGAATGATCATAATGGACATGGAGGTTCCGTCAGAATAAAACCGGGCGCAGTAACCACCGGTTCTTTTTCTTTGAAGTTAATTGAAATGGCCGTTCATATAATAATTATGTAACTAGTAGTACTATATTGATGGCGCCCTGTCCAAGTTCTAATCGTGTTTTAACAATTGTGTTTTAGGGGCGATAAACACAGTAATTTATGCCGTGTTTGTCATGTTGGAGATTTTTCAGAATATTATCCCGCAATCATCTCTTTTGAATATTGTTCTTTTGATACCGTCGTATAGATATATATATTCCTTTGTCTATATCACCAATGCCAATTCCACAAGTTTACAAACTTGCCGATCGGCCCATTACATATTAATATTGCTCATACTACACACTATTAATTAATAGGACCCTTACCGTATTTAGGCATGTATATGCACATGCTCAATTACGGTATTACTACCTAAATATTATGCTATGCAGTGTAATAAAACACAAACTTGCTTGAAAATTTATTATTATTCGTTATGTCACAAGAATATTTACAATTTAAAACTGTCGCAGTATGAACATGCCGTACTCAATTATAAGCCGTATTAACTAGTAAACACAGCTTGAGATCCATTGACGCATGGACTAGCCTACGGCGTATGTTGTAACTTGTATTGTTAGCCTAGCCACACAGTTTAGTCGGTACGGTAAATTAGTACTTTACTTAATTCGGGTAGATAGTGATGACACCCTCTAGCAAGTTTCGGTCAACTAGCACCATCAGTGTCAGAAAGCTATCCCCTTGTTAGGAATATCCTGGCGTCACCCAAGATATAAGTAGTATTGTATGAGTAGTATTGCATGAGTAGTATTGTATGAGTAGCATTGTATGAGTAGTATTGTATGAGTAGTATTGTATAAGTAGTATTGTATGAGTAGTATTGTATGAGTAGTATTGTATGAGTAGTATTGTATAAGTAGTATTGTATGAGTAGTGTTATATGAGTAGTATTGTATGAGAAGTATTCTACGATGCTCAATATCGACCGGGCAAGATATAACATAATATATATGGTACATATTCATGTATAGTAACCCACCGTGCATTTGTAACAAAAAATATATAACGGGGAAATAAGCAGACATGTTCGATGGTATTTCGGGGCGTTATAGTTTAGTAGAATCAAAATCCCTTTGTTTTTTTTAAATATATCTATTACATCAATAATGTTCTACAGATTTTTTATCATTGATATTATTGATACATTAAACATTTGTACTTACTTTGAAAACATGATGGCACCGAACACCGCTCAGGTAAGGATCCACTCCAAAGAAATCACTTAATCCAGAAACAGATGTAGCCTACCATCGATTACAGTGCATATAGTAATGTCTGTGTATGTGTTATATATTAACATAAAAATATGATCAATGTCACAAGAGTCATATTTAATCTGGTTACTGGTATTTTAACAATTAACACACGAGTACACAGTCCAGGTATAAAAATGTATACAAATGATAAAATAAGAGGCTGCTTTGAATGTGTGCTCAAACAACGCACCGTCCAGTAACGCATATACGTAACAGAAACCGCCCAATCCAGAATAACACGTAGTGTATAACCTTCCATGCTGTCTAGCATTAAAATGATGTATTCAACTCGAAAATAGAAATGGACTTGATATTACTATTGTCACATGACTATACAGTTGTTACCTACTTCAAAAATAAGTCAACAATGTATACATGTAATGGATACAAAATCTAGGGTATTGTGAGTGTTTTCAAGAGATTCTTGGCGGATACACAAGTCAACATACCTTTAACCTTTATTGTACTGAGCAGTTTCAAGTGCGCAACACTGGATAACGCGTCATCCATAGGCTGCAATCCCTATGAATGCAATAATTTGAATTACTTTTCCAAGCTCGGATTGGCCAGTAGCTATTCGCAGATTCAATGCCACGAGGATGGAACGCGAAAGAGCAAACTTTGGTAGTGGCGGGGGTAGAGACAGTGGTGGCGGCAGTATGCAATTCGGTCACGGCGTGTTTACAAGTGGCCACGGCTCATTTAAAAGTGACATTGGCGTATTGTTAAGTAGTAAAGACAAGTTTGTAGGAGAAGCCGGTAAAATTGAAGTAACAGCAGCCATTTTAAAGTAGTGACAGCACATTTAGTAGTTACGGCGTTGGCCTACTTTAAGTGATAGTGACCTATTTTCACTTCTTTTTTATCATTTGAGTATCGGCGTACCTGGTTACTTCAAGTAATAATGGCCCATATGAAAGTGAAAGCTGCGTCAAAGATGTAGCGGTGGCTCAATTGCAGTTCGTGGCCGGACAAAACAAAGTCGCCGCCGCTCTTCGTTAGGTCGTAGACTTTAGTTTGGCAGTAGCTATTTTTTATGTGGCGGCGCCCTTAAGTTCTCAAATCAGAGCCGTATATAGAGAGACTTTGACCAACTACCAACTTGAAGCCAAGTTCGTTGCACTTTACCGCTACGCTCTCACCAAACTTGTAATTGAGCTTCATTCAGTGGCAGAGATTCTTCGTTTCTCAACCATTGGCATTTTAATAAATGAATAAACGAGTTGATTTAAGCTATATTAGGTTACATACCCCATCCGCTGGTTCCGCCACTGTTGGGACATCCATGATGACGTTTGTGCAGTACATATAGATTTATATATGAAATTGGAATAGACGTATATATCGGGACGATTCCATGGGTACGCTGAAGGCGTCAAGTTCCCGGAAAGAAATGTTTGAGCATTACGAAGTGCAATGAGGCGTAGGTTGCGAGGGCGAACTCCGAACATGTCAGTGGCGACTCGGTGCAGAAGAGTCTGTCAGTCTGGCGGATATTGTATTGACCCAGGAACAGTATACAGAGAGTCAGAGGCGCCCCTTGAATCGGCGTCTGCAGGGTATTTATGAACATGGGAATGTGAGAAAGCGGGAAGTGGATAATCAGTCTTTTTACCTTTTTTTTTACCTGGAAGAGGCATCGCGGTGGTGGTATGCATAGGCATGAGGGGTATTTTCCCCAAATATCTGGTTGCTTCCACGTGACATTTGTTTACAGTATATCTTACTTATCATGAGCGTCAGGCCGTCAGGATTTGTAGAATGTGTTCTTGTATCGAATATTTAATACGTTACTCGGAGAGCTTCGACTCGTTTGGGAAACAAATATCAAATATCTCGGTTCTTGTTGTCACTGGATCCCAAATTGAAAGTGATCCTCAATTCCATGAAAGTTTCTGACATCAAATCCTTAACATAAAGGGGCTTGTGTCCCAAAACCTTGAGTCACGTGTGCAACAATTGACATCCCTGTCCTTTTTTTCCTCAGAAGGACCGATTATGATTTGGGTTTTCTAACTTTAGTTAGCCTACACTTAGCTAGTATCACTTCGTACAATATTGTTAAAAGCCAATAAATACACGGTTAAAGGTTCAAGCGTTGAAAATGCACATCGCAAGTAACTCTTGGCGGGCATGGCTAATGTTTTAAGTCGTATCTTCCAGCATTCATCACCACAAAATACGTAAGGGTTCCAAATACTCTATATTGCTACCTTTTTTACTATTGTACTCATTTACGGTGTGTGGTTTTATGCTCGATAATTTGAAGGAAGTATACATAGCTCTACGTCACACATGTTTATAGCGCTCGCAGTTTGGAGTATTATCTCACTCACTGCAATGCGATAACAGAATTATATGCATAAACTATTTAACTACTACTAGATCAACTGGGATATAACTTGAGTGCAAATATCTGTACGTTTAAAGTGGTTTTGATCAAAGGTTTATTTACATTTTTGTAACAAATAGGTCAGGTAACGTTCGTTCCGCCATGTTGGAATGTTTGGCCTATAATGTTATATCTTAGAGTGTATATCTAGTACAGCTGTTAGAATCAAACATATAGAGAAAGTTAACCAGATTTTTAGTCCGACCTCAGTCGACTCTTTGTCATACAACAAGGGAGTTGTACCACGCACAAACCATCTATCAAGTTCTGCTAACAAACCATAGCCTGGTCGGCCCAGGGACCTGGACGGTCATGAATCATCAACAAATCATACCATTCGTAATGTGCTTTGTCATACATACACATAAACCAACTTTGTTTTATATTTACTCAGTGGCGTAACCAGAGGGGGTGGCCCCTGATGTCCCCCAAATGAAATATCAGATTTTTTAAGTTGCTCAAAGCCACACACACATACACATATTTTGTCCCCTCTCTCAATAACTTCGCCCCCTTCAACTTCGCCCAAACAAAAACCAAAAAAAACCCCAAAAATGTATAGTTACGCCACTCTAGTTACCTATATTTTGTTCAAATAACGTGCTACGAACCACGAAATAGACACTGTAATACGGAACAGTCCCTGATTATACCCAAAATCAGGTATATGACTCATGTCAGACTTTATCCGATCGATCTTTATCCCATTCCATTCAAAAGTGATGTTACTAAGAAAGAAACGAATGTGCGGCAAATGATCATGTTGTGGATTCGACCAACAATACATACTACAAAGGTTTTCAATTATAATAAAGACCGCCTGGTTATAGTTTAAAAGATTGTATGCCTACTTTAGAACAAAACTCAAATAATAGAACATTGGTCTGAAAATGTGTAGATGCATATGTAACGCGTCCGTCTCACGTAAGTCTTTATTTGGATAGGGTGCAACTGGTGACTTTGGGAGAAAATGTCAATTACACAATAGAGGAACAAACACAGAAAATCACGAATGTCACGTTATATTCTGATAATTATAGTATGTACAGTTCAAATAATTGTACAGATCATGAAAATTAATTAAGTCAAATAAAGAACAGTTTCTTCTTGAATGTGGATGAGCGTCAGGGCTCCGCATACACCCTCGTGTCAGGCCCCCGAGAACATGTAACCGTACAGCTGATGATCTACGCACGATGCGTTGTTACGCATGCGTTCTCGTGTCAGGACTTCAACATAGCTGATGATCGACGCAAGAATGCGCTCCCACGCATGCGCTCTCTTCGTCAGAACTTCACAGATGTCTACACAGCTGATGACCGCCCCTTGGTAGACTCTGCGACAATCAATTTAAACACTTCACATTTCTCTTATATAGGCAATCGTCTACAGTGAACTTACATACGGTGTATAACAATTAACCTATAATACCAGCCGAATAATAGTATTCTCCGGATCAATATGTAATCCTACCCCTTCTTCATCACTGATAGTCTCTAATTACAAAAGAAACGGGTTGTCACTTGACCAAAAAGAATGATCTTTAGGCCAATTCTCTATCGGTAACTTATTTTTGGTTCCGAAGCTTATTTTTGGTTCCGACCCAGCCATTATACTCAATGATTTCACGGAGACTTCTCGTGGCATAGCAAGCGTTAAGAATCGGTAACAATTGATTTGGTATTATATTTAATACTAATAAGCCTTTCTAAAAGGTAAATCAATTATTCTCACCCTCAATTCGACTGTGAAACACCGTAACACGAAAGAAATCCAACTGTACTATAATATGCCCACGTTGTCGGTGTAAAGCAGTAGTGAATTAGTCGTCGGGTATGTGTGTGTGTGTGTGTGTTGGAGGTTCTCTCGAACACCTGGAAAGTGGATGAATTATTTGGACACTTTGGTCGGGAAATTTGGGTAAATGAGCTTTAACACTTTCAACTACAGAAACATCTCGATATTCCGAACATGTCTGTCTGAAAATGAAGGGACTAACTAATAATGATCTAAGGCATAGTATACAGATCTCAGAAATAATCCTATGAGATAATGCGGCATTGGTGTCAGTAAACAATGGTCTTAAGGTTCTGTAAAGAATATCAAACATTTAAAGCAAATTTTGACTCCATGAACATAGCATTTTGTTATCAGCTTTC
Organism: Molpadia intermedia; assembly: GCA_027574765.1. Classification (NCBI taxonomy): domain Eukaryota; kingdom Metazoa; phylum Echinodermata; class Holothuroidea; order Molpadida; family Molpadiidae; genus Molpadia; species Molpadia intermedia. The sequence goes on from JAODAF010011870.1 coordinate 12,118, forward strand.
AGCCGATTCGCATACGTATCGGGTACACAGCCTAATCTAATACAGGCAGGTAAGACATCGTATTATACAGGGTCATGATTAGCGGGTAAAACCGAGGTAATGGTATCATCGGTGGCACTTGCTGGCCCGTAAAGCAAGTATCATTCCATTTTGCAGGTGGTTTGAGACAATA
>JAODAF010012091.1:0-12285 GCA_027574765.1 Molpadia intermedia
GGATCCTTGCCTAGATAGTACACTAACAGTGCTTCATTATAAATGGACTAAAGCGGAAGTGACATGTAGATGGAAGAGTGAAGACAGATGATATGTTCATTAATAACTCCCAGCAAGGAGCAATTTTAAAGGAATGAAGTAAATACTGGAAACTCAAATTAGATCAAAGTGTTTCACCTACAATTTAACAAATTAAGTGGCTTATCAACTTAATTAATGATGTGCTTCCTATAGTGATTTGTCTAAAACTAATATTCATCAAATGCATGATGATAGTTGACACATTTGTATTTACATGGAATAATAGGTTCCAAAGGAAATAAATGGAATGGAATTTCTTGAAGCTGTAAATCATGCATGTGAAATTCTCAATGGTGGCATTGAGTAGGAGGAATTATGGGTAGCTGGGATGAGATGTGAGGGCAGCATTCCTCTTTAGAGGATAAATTTCTAGGTTCTACAGTGCTACCGTTTTGAGCTGCATGCTGATAATTCTAATAAGGGGAGACAGGTAGGATGTCACTCAGAAATATCTAAACCTGGGCCTGTTTCACAAAGCAGTAACTCACGACTTAGAGGTTACGACTTTGTGAGACTAAGTGAAAGGTTTTGCAGAAATTAGCAGGGATCTTACAACTTTTCTAACTGGTCACACATTGTACTGGCTTGAGTTTGACCTAAATGACCTGTAAACTATTTACAAGTTATTTAATTTTAAAAGAAACAAGCTTGCTACTCTACTTTTTAATTTTTCTTTAGCATAGTTATGTTGTATCTTCAATGTGAACTACGCTCCATGATGTCATTAAGAGTTTAAGACTTTTGATAAATAAATATTCATGAGTTTACTCTTCCTTCTTCCTTCATGAATCTTTTTTTCTCGTTTGCTTATTTGGGCCTCTCTCAGTATGAATGAGTTATGCTGAGTGTAAAAGACCTTCACATGTTGATGAGTCATCCATCATGCAATCATGATGAATGAAGTCTATGCAGAGTAAAAATCCTCAGTTTCTCTGTAAAAGAAAGGCTGATCTTACAAGAAGAAGGAAACGTGGAACATGCATAAAGGAGCTTCAATTCTTATAATAGCATCTAGGCGTTAACATACAAGAAAGGTAAGATTCAATATTATACTTAAACTTTCTTATCTTGTAATCATGATTAGGTAGAAAGCTTTCTGTATATTCCGTTTTTATGTTGATTTAATAATAAATTGTGAAATTTCTTGCTGATTCTTAACAAGTAGTATTTCACCAAACAAAATACTTGTACTGTACTTCTCTAAGGGCTGCTTGGAAATTCTACAAAATTTTACTATTTTATAGTAACTTGGTGCACATTTGTGTGGACGCCTGGATGGTAAATATATTAAAGACAATTCGCTACAGTAAGACATTAATACACTGTACATACTACAGTACTAACAACAGATTGTATGTCCCAACAGTATTGCACAGCTTGTGTAAGTTGTTTAGCAATGGTGTCATCAACATGTCAGTATAGATGAGACAAGACAAGAGACCAAAAAAAAAACTTTTGTATATTTTAATTTACAGCACTTACCTTATTGAACATCCTTTTAGCATATTCCTACTTTATATAATACTAGCTTAAATTTATGGAAGGAAAATGGTCACATTCTCCTATAACAGAAGTCACTATCATGTTCCTGAGGGCGCCACCTTTATTATTCCTTCTGTGAATCTGAATAGTTCACATGTTTGCTTCCTTGCCGAAGGCAAAATGAATCTACGCAATCATGATTGCATGTGTATGTGTGTGTGATGCCCAGCTTGTAATCACGCTACCTCAATGAGGCAACAGTGGATTAGTATCATACTGGGTGCATATGTCTGCACAGAGTGAGTAGAAGAACGCTTTCAATTTTAGTTGAGGTCAAAGGTCATTTAAGACAAGGAAAGCCAAATACTCAAAACCTTTCAATCAAGCTAACTTAAAAAATGTCAACTTGGATGAAACTCATAATTGGTATGTTGGTCTCCCATAGTGAGGAGAAGAATTGTATAATTTAATCAAGGTCAAAGGTCAATTAAAGCCAACAGAGGTCAAATACTGAAAATCTTTTAATAAGGCTATTACTCAACAATGTCAACTTGGATAAATCTCATAATTGGTGTGTGGGTCTCCCATAGTGAGTAAAAAATCTTTTGATTTTAGTAGAGGTCAAAGGCTGAAAACTTTGTAATCAAGTGCTCAATGATGTCAACTTGGATAAACCCCATAGTTGGTACATCTAGATCTCTTTTAGTGGGTAGAAGAATGCTTTTGATTTTAGTAGCTCGGTCAACAGTCATGTAAGGTCAACACTCAACAGAGGTCAAAAACTTTAAATATTTTAATCAGGCTAACTCAACAATGCCTACTTGCATACAATGTACTGTAAACTTGGTATGTTTGACTCCAATATAGTGAGTAGAAGGGTACAATGGACTTTAATAGAGATCAAAGGTCATTTGAGGTACTACAAATGGTGGTCACAAGATTAAAAGCTGAGCAGTACTATACACAATTATAATTAATCCCTCACTTTTAATATCACTGTACCATACTATAATTTGGCCATTTTAAAAAGCAAGGAATCACAAAACCTCATGGTTTTCTGGTTACAATTGCTATATTATATTACTGTAATACTGTTATATTATTATCACTTTGCAATCCAAATGATACAATATGTTTACAAAAGCAAAGTTCCTTCTGTATTTTATGAAGCTCTGACGTCTCTGCGTCTTGTCATTAAGCAATCACTAGTTTATTGGATTTGTTGAAAATACTTCATACTTGTGTGGTTGTGTAGTAGATTGTAAATATATGCTTATCCGATTAATAGGTTAATAACAGGTTAATAACAGAACAATATTAATACAAAATAGTCGAGTCGGAACAGTAGGGTAAACAGTACATGTTTTCCTGTATTTCGTGCATGATATGCACAATACCGTAATATAAAACAAATTTCCTGACAGATACAAAGTTGCAATGCACTACACAGTTGATGAGTTTCCAAGTAGGTTCATTGCACAGAAGAACTTTATAAATTATTGATGTTTGCAAGTTTATACGCAGTGGTAAATATCATCCTTAGGCTATTAGTGTTACATTATCCCATAGGTCCCAAAGCTCATCTCATATCAGCATCTTTTATTACATTTAACACAATGTTTCCATTAACTTTTATAAGAACTCAAACAACAATAAAATAGGACCCGACTGATTATGTTCAGAAAGAACATTAAAAGGTGGTGTGAATAAATTTGAAATTGAATTGAGGTATATATTGGGATATTAGCTACATGTAATTTATGGCACGTACTATATCTTGTCCTCATATATTATTGGGATATTAGCTAATTTCACTTGAGATATTAACTGTGTATTGGCCATCACATTTACTGACACTGTAAGAAAACTTTCAGGTGAGGTTACATTTAGAAGTCTCTCATAGTTATGAAGATATGTGTTGAATTTGCATTACTTTAACAGAAAATCACTTCCTCTAAGTTGTGAAATCTTTGAGGTTGAGATTCTTGAGAATATAAATAATTTGTTGGATTATAGTAATACAAGACTAGTAACTACATGTATGCTCTCCAACTGTAATTATTCATGCACATTTCTTGATGGTGCTTTCAATATCACTTCCAAATTAGATTTACATGTAGAATGGACTGGTGTTTGCAGACTTGGCAGTGTTAGTGATTCAATATATTGTGATAATTGCTACATACCTGTAGGTAGGCCTATAGATAATGATTGTTGTTTCCTCTGCAGCTGCTGTTGCTAGGGTGCCTGTACTGTAATTACTGCTATGAATCATACTGAACCAGTTTCTTAAGTTACAGTACATGTCACTGTTTTTAGTAGTGTTGTGCCGATAATCTGTTTGCAATATCAGCCGATCAATATCGGCACCATATCGGTAATGGTAAAATTAGTTCTCGTTGCTGATAGTATCAATCCGATATTGAACTATTCCTTTTTATTTCTAACTGCTGATCAGTTGCACTGATTTACAGAACTGCCAGTGTCTAAGTTTCCAGTTTCAACATTGTGAGGGAGGTTTCCAAAAGGTTCCTTTCCAAAAAGACGAAAATCAGTCCAAAAACCCATAAAGCATTGAGAGTAAAATAGATGCGACCTGTAAATAAAGGTTGGTAGAAGAGAATGAAGTTCAGTGTGTTCCCGATCATAACGTCATTGGACATCGGGGCACCGTTTAGGAATGGTGTTAAAGCTTTACCAAGAGAGTTTAAGATGCAGTAGAAGAGTGCATTAGTGTAAGGGACAGGTATGTAATATCACTGGTAAAATACCCAAACCAGGGCCCAGGGGCAAGGCCTAAACACGTACAATATCAATAAAAAAATAACCTTAATACTCGATAACCCAAGAAGGGAATGGTGGATGTGGATGTCATACTATACAGTATGTGTGTATACCACATATTATGGGGTGGATGAATCCTATTGTTTGTGGTGCTCATATCATGAATATTAATGATGTCACCTGATCAACGGTCAAGATCTGCAAATCTCAATAACTCGACAACCGAATGTCGCAATTCTAATTTGGTATGAATTTGATGATGATGTGTGTTATAAAGTTCGATACCATGCTTATTTATGAGGAGCAGCTGGGCTTAAAAACATGACATTGGTAAAAATAGTTTCTATAAACAATATAATTCAACAAGAGAACAATGGCATGGATATTTTTTATTCTTAATGTATAGATGTCTCATGGTGAAAAGATGAACCTATCTAGTTGTTGATACTCCTGTGATCTTGTTAATATGGATATATATTAATAAGGTCACCATAATGAGGAACATAAAATTAGTTGTTGACCATTTTTGATATGACCGCAAACTGTGACCATTGATTCACTGATAAGTGATAACAATCAGAGGATCCAGTGTAAACCATGGCCTGTTTGGTGAATTATTATAATCTGCGGTATATAAAAAAGTCAACATAAACTTGGACAAACTGTAAACCTGACCTTGTAAACCTGACCTTGATACTGTACACTAGGTTTGGGCGACTCCACAGAGTTTTGTAATCGAGTACCCCTTGCCGACGGAATCGCAATTCCAAACGATACTCGATTCCCATTGATGACGTCATAACAATTTTTCAATTAACAAAATAGAGTTTTGAAGCAGTAAGTAGCTAGTATAGAATTGTTCCTAATGCCAACAAAATTGCAAGATGTAATAACAACAATGCCTTTTCCTTTCTTTATATGGTACTTAAGTTACATTTATTTTTATCTTGAGTATATAATATGAAGCTCAAAAGTAAATGGGGGAAATACAGTGTATGGAATCGAGATCTACTCTGTGTGGAATCTTTACTCGATTCTCATGTCAAGAATCGCGATTCTGAAGTAGAATCGAATATTCGCCCAAGCCTACTGTGCAGTAGCCATGCAATACTTTTGATTTGTGTCTTGGCAGCATACAGACATCTTTCCTAGTAAAATATGTGAGATGAGCCAGAAGGTACAGTACCGTAGTTCGTTACTTCCAATAGTCTGTAAGCATGTTAGTCTGCTTTTAGGGTGTTAAACCTCTCTCAATTAATATTGCATACATTGCTACCCAGCATGGGGTGTTCGTGAGATTACAACGCTTTCTAGTGCTTACCTTGATGACCATCTGTTTAGCATATTCCAACCTACTTAATTATGGAAGAAAAAACAGTACTCACTTCTTCACATGGTGTTACCACTATGACTCATGACCCATCTTATTCCTTCAATAAGGAATTTGCATATATAGCACTATTCACCAGATTTTACAGTAATTTCGAGATACTCGTAAGTGTGCCCAAGTTTAGTATGTTTTTGGGAATCTATATTTAAAGCTGAAATTGTTATGTTAAGTATTCTTGTTAAATATTACAGTGTACATCATATATCCCCTTGCATGTACATATATACATGTATACAATATTACTACCATGTACTACCCATGGTAGCCATCTTTCACCTTTTATGCAAGCATGGGACATGTCTTACCCACCTCTAATCTATATTTTTTGGTGCAATACAGTAAGCAAAAACCACAACCCTACATGAATCATCTCTTACAGAACAGATATATATTGCTTTAGCTCTGTGTTACTATTAGCGCATCTCCAGTCCCAGTGGAAATGAATCTCTTAGCATTGTGACTTTTCTCACTCATGGGTTGTTTTTAAGTATGGCAGGAGCTGCTTGCTGTTGTTATATCAGGTGAATTCATAAGTGGCATTATCTTCTTTAGATCTGTGTAAAGAAACACTTAAACATTGCATTCAAGGCTTCATTGACAGCTAGGATTGATTGGCTCTGATAGTTGTTGTAAATAATATGTGTTGAAAGTATTGCAGAGTGGTGACCAAGATGGGAAACCTAAGTATACTATAACAACAACTGAAAGGATGATGCTGACCAAAGCAATTTCAAATGTCATTAACATATTCTCTGTATTTAAAACTCCATTAGTCTTCTTTTTCTTGGCAGTTCTGGTTAATTTATATCATAATACAATAGTAGGCTATAAAGTAGTGTTAATATAGTATTGTAGAGTAATGACCAAGATACTACTTAATTATGCTATAACCAATTGAAAGGATGCTGACAAAAGATGGGAATATTTACATTGCTTCCTAGTACTTCCCTTGCTGAACAGCTATTTAGCATATTTCAACCTATTATGAAGTGGTCACGTCCACCCTTCCCAGGTCATTACCATCATGACCTATGAATTTCTAACCACGATTTCTATTCTTTCTGTGATTATACACATTTTCTATCTTTGGATGGAAAATCACTGCATTCAGTCTCCAGATCAATTCTGTTCTACTAAAGGCTGGTAAAAGGCCTGAGGGACCTGCTCATTTAGGTTTATTCTAATATCACAGTAATGGTCAGTGTTCAGATATTATTAGTTATTAAGCTACATGTAAAAAGTCATTTGAAAGGTAGAAAGCCGGAAGCTCATCAAGACTGGGCAGGTGTTTCTGCTGCTACATGTAGCTCTACATGCTATACAGCTATGATATAGTATTAAGTATTCATACTCACTGTAGACCTCTCAATATCCAAATAATAGGTGAATATGTATAGTAACATATATTTGCTTTTCCTTTAACCTCGTATTATTAAAGGGATCATTTCAAAGCCTAATTTTGGAGAACCAGATGATCACGTGGGTAACAGTTTAACTTCCATTGTTTAATAATGAAGGTTGCTAACTGACATCTCATCATTCAAATCATCAGTGCAAAGGAATGTTGTCTTTCCTTTAATTAGCTAAAATTATTTGCATTTTCAGTGCTTATTAAAATATAACACAGGATAAATTCTGATATTTAGCATAGCAGAACTGAGAACAAGGAATTATGGGCATCAGTTATTAAAGGGTAATGCTATTTAGCAATAATTTAGGCTATTTTTCCAAGCTACAGTACATGCAGTATGGTAGCAGATGAATGCAGTTACATTAGTTAAGAGTTAATGGAGAAGTATTACACTAGCAAATATCCAAACCAAATCAGCCTTATTTAGCTGCTTTTCTGGCATTAAGCCTATTTAAGAAGTAGGTGGTAAAACTGCTATCCTTTGTAGTAGGATAGAAATATTCAACTTTTGAATCTATTTTTCAATGATGGAATATCTTGAAGCAACTCAGAATACAGAGTATCAATGCCAGATTGTAAAATCGCACAGTCACACAGAATTGTACAATATCAGTACTTTTATTTCATAGTCAAAATATAAATGTTTTGGAAAAGGTAGTGCTCAATATTCTTACTAAACAATTATAGAAAATGATGTCCATTGAAGCCATTGATACAATGGACTATGCCAGTAGGGCATGCATTGTCCCAACCCTGTAAATTTCATTATTTTTGCTAATAACTATAACTGGTATTATATCAATCAATAGTGGCAATTACTGTAGTACTGAAAGAAATATATAGAAGAATGATGAAAAGTAAAACAGGGTAAAGTAAAAATTCAACACAATATACAGTACCCAGTTCTACTGTATACATGTACACATGACCTGTAACTTTACATAGTCAATAACAATGCATGAAAGTTGGCTTGTACAAAACAGAATTTGTACCATTCTGAAATGGAATATATTTGGCCATATTTATCAGCTGTGATAAACTTGTGTGTGCTATTAGTGTGGAGTATTAAAACAGAATGTTTGATGCTAGAAATTACAGAAGGCGGGATTTTTAATTTGAATACCTAAATTTGGTAAAATGATAAGCTAGGGATGATGGCATTGCCAAATATACAATTACAGAAAAACAGATGGCAATGTTATATTTTATGCAAGGTTTGTATAAAATAGGTTACACTTGGGGAGGCTCAGAATTGTTTTGTTTATATAAAATTTGTTGATGCAGAAGTGAGGATCTTTTCTATGTTTCTCAAATGAATTTTAATTTCAAAACAATATTGAAAATCATCAGATTGTGAAATATTGTAAGATCATTATTAATGTATTTGGTGCTTTATTATGTATCTGACAAAATCTTGGGAAGAATGGTGAATGTCCACATCACAAACCACCAACAAAGATTAGTTTTTCAGAAAGACATCCATTGATTGATTTTGCCTTTACATTTTTTTTGCTTTATATATGGATCAGTATATTTCACAATGTGGACCTTTTTCTATGATTTTCAGCAATTGACATGCATATCCCATCATATAGCATGCCCTGTACTCCCATGTATCGCCCTCATTTTTGGCAGTTCTGATGCCACCGTTATTCCCCCTCCCCGAGTTCCCTATATACCAGCATAATGCCCTCGCTGAGGGCGTTCTTATGCAGCCCATCCTGATCTCTGGCAAATCTATGTTGTTCCCACCAGATCCACATAGCCTGCAGCAAACCTTAGTCTTACTGTTCTATTACAATACTATCAGGGAGCTGCTACTCTTGAGAGTAGTAACGTCATGGTTACGGTACATGTCACTGCCATTGGATACTTTTTAAATTCAATGAAAAGCATGTCATACCCATGTCTGTTAGTGTCTTCATTACATCTGCTGAAAAGGTGAATGTAGCAACATGAATGCCCTAAGAATTTAATATCAAGTGACATTAATAATTTAGAAACCATTCTTGAATTACGGAGATTGTGTTCAGGCTCAGTGCTTTGTAGCTTCCAATATCATACATTCGAAAGCATTTCGAAGTAACAAGTTCATCCCTTCAGTAATAATTAAAATCATTTTAAAACATACATTTATGCATCTCAACATCAGTGGCTTGAAAGGGTAATTAACATAGCAGCATGAATGCCATCTATACTAATATCAAATGACTGTAAGACCAGCCATTTTTGAATTATTTAATGTTTTGCTTTATATAATTGCAAAGGTCATATAGGCCTACTGTATCTATGTAGCTTAGTGATCAAGTGCATTGAAATGTATGTGTATAGACACTCAACAGATACTCACAATGATCATTGAGTAGAGAATTATTTGGGTTGATCAGGAAGTTTAGGTCAACGGTCATCTAGGATCGATTTGCGGTATTTTGCTAGAAAACTTGATGTTTCAATTCATTAAATGTAGATCTCCTAGTACTTTAATTTGTGATTATATTTCTTGTCTTAATACTGTAGTTCCTGTAGTAGCATGAATACCAGGGCCTATATATTTTAATATCACAGGCCTAGAATTTCACAATTTACATGTAGCCACCTGCTAGAAAATCCAAATGCCTAAAAAATTCTACTTGCTAAAATGAAAGTCCCACTTGCATGTTGCTAGTAATAGGAACAAATAATACAATATCACCACTTAAATGTATTGTTATAATGATCTGTGATTGTATTAAATTATTAATTGGTTTCACTTAATATCTGTTGTTAGTTTAATAAGAAAATGAAATGATATTAAACTATTTAATTTATGTCATAGTCAAGATCTCAGAATTCGTCATATATACAGTAATTTGATTGGGCACCTGAAAGACACCATAACCAACATTAACTTTCAGTGTCATTATGTCACTGATATTTTGTTGTTTTGATCGATGATGTTATTGCAGAAAAAAGCAAGTGCACATCAAGCGAATAAAATAGCATGAATTTTGAGACCTGTATCAATTGACATGAAAGTATTGCATTCATGAATTACTCAGACAGCTCAGGTTTTGGTTTCTTTCTTTACTGAATGAAGCAACATGATAGCATTAAGTAGTTTAAAGAGAAAGAAGACTTAACCACCATCACCCTCTTTCCAGCCCAACCCTCCCCCTCCCAATTCAAAGTTCACCGCTAGGGGTTTATAAATTCTGATTTCCATAGTTTACCCACCCCGAGTACCAGTAAACTTTCTTTTGGTGAATTAGGGGGAGTCATTATTTCCCTTTAAGATCCAATATTATTAGAGACGGAATTATGAATTAATCATACAATGTTTGTTGTTGTTGTTGCTGAAAAGATTATTGAAGAGGATCAGAAGATATTTTTCAGTTTAATATGGGAGTGGTTGAGGGTGTGGACAATTTAATGTGTTATTGTATTTTTGTATGGGTTTCCATACTTCAATACAGTACCATATATACCTCTCCTTTTCCCCCAACAAAGACAAATAATAAAACAATTATATTTCTCATTTATTTTTTATGTTATGTGCAATATAAAGGGACAGTTTCTTCATCCTCTGGATATCTCCTTGGCTATAAGTAATTAATATCAATTGCATATGAGTCATTCATGAGTTCTTCAAACTACAATGTAGTTGGTTTGTCCCTGCTCCTGTTGAAATTGATGTCGAGAGCTTTACCGATCAGTATAGCATTTACAGTATATTCTCAGCCACACTTGTTACTAACCTTTTCATCTAAGACATGGCTTATCATATATTCGCGTAGTCCTTATTACGAGGAAAATTATGCAAAATTTCAACAATACGGTATATTCTTTGTAGATTAAAATTTGTGATTGACTGTTGTTCAAAATGCTTTGCAGAATCTATGGATCACTTGATATGGTTTCTGAATGAAGTACTATAGATCCTTGTAACAATGGCCTGGTGGTGAAGTAGTACATAACCAATTATTCTGTTCACAATTAATCAAAATATTTTCTCTTTCATAGTTTTGGCCTGTGGTCTAGTAAACCCGAAGTTAAAATAAAAAAAAATTAAAACAGGAAACTGACAAAAATTGAAAGGACAGCAAAGCCAGTAGAAATAAAAGCTAACTTTTGGTGTCACTTCCAGCTCTAAACTTTGAGGCACAATTCCAAATTGCTGTTAGTGTCAAAAATTATGCTGAGCCCTGTGTAATTTACCCTCAAATACTTTAGAGTCTGAAAACTTTATTATGCAAACTATGAGGTTGATAACATTTAATTCCTACTTCACTGTACATGTCATACACATACATGATAAGTGATAAGTCTGGCACAAACTTGGCAACTTAGAGGACCCAATCAAATCCTAGTGGCCTGGTGACCAATTTGGTTACTGTAGTCCATACATTTTTCACAGGTACATGTTTGTTGGGATGGTAATATTTAATTCTCTGCCCAAAGAGAGAGTAAAAAATAAATTCATAACTGAAAATTTTGTAGAAATCTTGTTTCTGGGCTTCTGATGTAATCCAGGCTTTTTGCTCTAGTGATGGGTTCACCATATATCAGGATGAAACGTACACTGTTATAGTTAATTACCATATATCCTAGGCCATTAATGGACTTGTTGCACACTAGACACATTCAAAATAAAAATAAAAATTGGATGGAAGGAGCTTTATGGTATGAACCAGTGGCATAGCCAAGATTTTTGTGGCGGTTCCATATTTTGGTGGGGGTCACTTTCTCATGCCTATATGCCACTGGTATGGAGTTGGTCCTACTGCAATCCAATTCCCTAATCTTTGTGTATTCTTTAATCTTGAAATAATGATTTATTTAAGTTATTCTTTATAGAGGTATGTCCCTTACACTATACACCCTTCTACTTCATCTCTTTATTCTGTGGTGAGCAAATACTCTGAAAGAATATAATGATTTTTTTGTGGTTCAGTGTACCATAGAGAGTTTATGTGTGGAAGTGGGTACATACTGTGATAGACTATTTTTGGTTCCTTGCTTTAGCAAAAGGAACCTATGCAGTCAGGTTGGCGTGTGTGTGTATGTGTGTATGTATGTATGTGTGTATGTGTGTATGTCTGTGACACTTGCTTGGGTACACTCTAACTCAACAAGGGAAAGTCGCATGGAAGTCATATTT
>JAODAF010012202.1:0-19403 GCA_027574765.1 Molpadia intermedia
ACATACACACACACACACATACACACGCCTTCGTGATCGCATAGATTCCTTTCGCCTTCGGCAAGGAATCAAAAAGGGCCCCCTCCCCCATCCCTCTCCCAAACCGCCATTTGAAATATCATGAAACACTTAAAACAGCACTTCAAAAATATAACTATGTTATATATACTGCTATACTAATTTATCTATGCAATGTGCATGCAACCTAATTTAAAACACACTGAATAAAAAAGAATGTGCTAGGCTATCCACAACGGAACACCTTCACCTCCAAGTTTGTATACACATATATGTGACTATATTTTCCAGCAATTATAATCATTAGCTATCTATGTAGAATTTTTATTCCAGTCCATGATGTGATGAAAATACAACACTGGTTTAAATTTAGGCGAGTACTTATACAAGGTTTTCATCACAATTAAGTCGGATTTCTTGTGCAAAGGATTCTTAAAACTTTTAATAAAAGTTACGGCAGTAGTAAAATTATCAGTCGGATAATTGTAGAAGGCTCTAGTAATTTAGCATTTCAATGATCGATAGAAGTTGATCTGGAACATTTGTATAATAGGATATAACTTTAACAAACCAGTGGCATAACAATAAAACTTGTTTAAACCAGTTGAATAATGCTGTTACCCCTTGTTAGGATTAGGTTAATCCATGCATGGCCAGGAAACGTGTGGCGAACCTAGCATGGAAACATGGGGGCTGCCACCTCTCCACCCCGGCTTGCAAAAAATTAATATTGGCGCTCTTTCGTTGGCATTTTAACCACTACAAGTGCCTCAAAACACAGACCAAAATCCCCCCTACCTCCAGCCAAAACCAAATGGTTTCTCATATGAAGATACTGTCATGTAATAATACCCTACTCCTTTTCTCCTGACTGAAACATTTCTTATGTAAAATCTTGTTTCGAACATGCTATTTTGTCCAGCACCATTGACATTTCACCGACAGGATGGTCTACACGATTACAGACCAACGCGGTAATGGCAGTGACATCACCATTTGCATAATCAAATCAGCGCATAAAATATTATGTCGCATTCTCAGCTTACATGTTTACTGGCTGACTTGGCACCTGCGCAATAGGAAGTGTCTGCTTGAAACACGAGGTTTAGAGTTTTGAAGTTTTCGTTTGTGGGACACTTCATTTCGTCTGAGATACTTATAAGCTAAGGAAGTATTTTCTTCTCCAATTTATCGCCTGCAAATCTGATTAATATAACTTATTGGAACTGAAATCAAGGATAGAATTACAATCATCTATTTAAATAAAAAGTATTGTGTTATTTATTATTGTCTCTGAAGCCACATCTTGGAAGCCATTGAACGATTTCCTGATGGTCCTTTGCCAAATAACACGGCATCAATCACCCTTAGCTAGCCTGACTCGGGGCAAGTAAATTAATCTTGATTGAAGCCCGACGGACAAAAACAATAAGATTTCAATACAGTCAAATTCCAAACAGAATATGTTGACGTTAAATGGATCAGCTTTCTAATTTGAACTTGGTGTCATCAATTGTTTCATTATCAGGAAGGAGCAGAATTAATAAATATTATTAAAATAAACTACTTCAGTTTTGCTTCTTGCAATTTTTCTGTGATATTAAACAATGACTACAAAAAAATAAAATCACATTTTGTGATATGGCTATTAACAGAGTACCTTGAGTAGAATAATACTAAACATGCATCAGATGACTTAATAGTTTATCGTGGATAGAGAAACGGCTCGCCGAGGAATACGGGTTCCTCATTGGGCGAGTACATAATGACATGCTTGCAATAAAAGTCGATAATCTCTGATACGGAACGGAAGTTATGATTGGCCATTTGGTATTCTGTGTTGGAGATGACTTGGATGATGTAATGGTGGATCTTCTGGCCATAGAGAACACACAGCATTAGACCACCCGCCTGCAAAAAAAAAAAAAAAAATCATCCATGATGCAAATGATGTCTCAGCCAAAGAAATGTCCAAGACTTTTGGCAGGCTTGTCCAAGCTAAAGACAATTTCTGCACAACTATGTTCACCTATATTTTAGTGGGGTGGGGGCATGTCCCCTGGCCCCTGTGGTTAAGCCACTGGGTTGAAGTTACCATAGGTCAAGAGATTCAATTATCAACACCATCATTTTGGGTTCCAATAGCATCTGAACAGAACCTATGCAGCAAATGGGTAGTAGATTGTCCCTGTTTCTGGATGTGCATGTCATGAATATTAATGAGTGGCAGGGTTTCATATAATGACGATATGTGGCTGTTTATTAACTTGCTTGGTTCGGTATGACATTATTGAGAAGTAGATGTTCCCTATTTTTTTTTTCTTGGGGGGTTGGAGAATGTGCATGTCATAAATAATACTAAGTAACATATCATTCATGAGAAGGTGCCTCTTATGGAGGTGTCTAGTGATAGTGCACCAGACCTTTATATATGTTATCATTTCATTTATCATGCATGGGTTGGAAGAATGTGATACTTGGTTGGTATGTGATAGTACATGCTCCTATTTCTTTTGGTGTTCATGTGACAAATATTACCCCTTCTTGTACCGAGCAGTATCGAGGGCGCAAGACTGAATCAACAGTCAGCCGGAAACCGAATAATAGCATGACCTGACGGGGTATCCATATAGGCTGTTGACCACCTGAAAACATAAAATGGTTTCCCTCCCCGGCTTGGACGATTTTCGGTCCGGTCACTATTCAGGTTCATTGTAAATTCTTAAAATGTCAATATTATATATGTAGACTTTCCTTATTATTGGCAATGGCAGTATCTAATTTGGACACTTTGAGTAGCACATTGCACAAACAAGTCTTGCCAACATAGCACTGGAACCCACTACATAGTACCATTACGTTCTGGTTGTAAACCTATTTAATTTCAATTCTTCTGTATTCTTCAAAATTAAAATATATTGAAGACAATGGTATTAACTCTTTTACCATTATAAAAAATAATTTCTGTGACAGTCATATATTGGGACCAATTCCATCTTTCAGTGACATAACCCATATGGTGTAGGTGATGTAATTGGTAGTCGTGGGACCTAGGAATTTCCAAACCCCAAATATTTAAGTAGCAAATCTGCAGCCGAGATTCTGGCCACTATAAAACTTGTTGCCTGGCTATGTACCATGTTTTTCTTTTCTTATTTAAATATTTAAATTTGCAATATATAAAAAAATAAAAAATAAAGTTTTAATATTTTAGTACATTATTATCTATTTTGATAACAAATGGTGATACTTCAAGAGACAACTTTAATTACATTACAAATAGGTATGACGGGGGGGGTCTCTTACTTACCCTGTGGGAACTGTCTCTGACGAGATACTGACATGGTTTGCCCTTTGACATCATCAAGTAGTCACACTCCGGCCTTAAGAGCTTCCCATAGTACCACGGTTGATTGACTGCAAAAGAGAGAAATTCAAATGTTAAGGAAAGTATTATCCGTTGTCTTCCACTTCCTCCCCCAGATTAAATTGTAGGAATTGACGCTGATTATAAATATCTACACTGAAAACCAATAGGGTGATACGGCCTTTCTTACAATAACATACAGCTAAGCTATATTTACATCATAGCTATGGTTGACACTAGATGCGTATGTTATGCCCCTGTCCCACTTAGGCGATTTTTTAGATGACTGGTGGCGACAATGTCTACGACAAGCTACAACAACCTACCACCTAGTCTACGTCAAGCTACGACAAGCAACTGACAACTGACGACCCAATCATCGCGACTAAGGATGACCACCTACCACAACCTATGACCACACCTACGACAACACCTACGACAACACCTACGACAACCTTCCACACGCGATAAGCTACAACCACTTTTATGCTACAACTGAAGACAATTAGAAGATCCTACGACAGCACCTACGTCAGTAGAGATCAAGCTATGCTCATTGGCGTCAAACGCACTGTCGCCAAAATTTTTTGAAGAAAGAAAGACGCTTGGCGACTGAGAAGACTACTCACAACCATACATGTGACACCTCGGCGACCACGTGGCGACAACCTGGTCGCCTGTAGTCGTCTAAGTGGGACAGGGGCATTAGAGTTAAGTTTAGTCCCTGGTAAGCATAAGATAATACATTTCTGATTGTGGTGAAATGTGGAAATGCATGCCGATACGCTTAGTAGCAATGGAAATGTCACCAGTTTACCACTACCAACTGTGAACCGAAACATACGAATTGGGTGTGGTTGAAGATTATGTCATGAATATTCATGACAATTAACATGGGTAGATACTGTCATGACTCGTTGAATTGCACATACACATACATAATATAGCTTAGTATTTTTTCGCATAATCGTGTTGCATGATCAGTTATCAGCTATTTTAATCATATTTAAAATTTAAAACATTTTAAAAGAATTTGTAAAAAAACAAAATTGAGGGAGAAATCCAGATTATGGAAAAGCAGAACTGTCACGGAAATTGTAAATTTATAGGAAGATTGATGGCTGCAGACAGTTTGAGGTGCTGACAATAATATGGTAGAAGGAGGGTGCCATTTGGATGTATAGTAAGACTTCCAAGTGCAATTTGGTTTCAGCATATTTAAAAACATCCAAATGATTTTGCTACAAACAACATTTTAGAAGTCACTCAATTTAATAAGATATTGACTCACTATAACTATGCAATGGCTTCTCCTCCAGCTGTTCCTCTTCTCCGTTATCATCCCACCAGGGGGCCTGGCCCCTAATAATTGGTGACCCCAAGGTGGCCGTCCCCTGTATGCAGGCTATCTCATCCAGGTACTTGGATGTTGGATCATTCTCCTTTGGGCTACCACTGAGTTCGGTGGAATGCATGTTGGAATGGACATGTTGTCCCAGTGTGACGTGCTCGTGGGTGGTCCGGTGGGTCCGTTTCTCTCTTCCATGGCGAGGCGGGCTATTCTGTGCTGGCTTGAAGCTCTCCGTCTTCACATTTGGGAACATACCTGCCGAGTAGATCTCCTTTTCTCCTTTATGGTGAACCTTGGTGTTATTGTTTGCAAAGATTATTCTCTGACCGCCACTGCTGTGGGAGCGCACATGTTTATGATTGCGACTAGATGGGTCGGGTTCACTCTGTGGGTAGACTACATAGTCGCCCTTACACCAGCCATCTGGCACGCTCCTCACACTACCGTCAGAGTTACGTTTGAAGTCACGGTGATCTAACTTTGGCAACTCAATTAAGCTCAGCAACTCCATCTCTTTGTCCCTTGGAACAAGCTCTCCTTCGTGGGATGACTGGTACTCACTTTCTGGGGCATCCTCCTCGAATGACGAACCAACATGCTTTGGAAAGAAGCTTGCATCAACGACCTGTAAACAGGGGGGCTTGAAAGTCACCGTTTCATACCTAGTCTGACGCGGACTACTAGAATCTCTCTTTTGGTTGGACGAAAGCTCCATGTGTTGGTTATGTGCAGGTGTTTTGTTATCTTTACAAGATGGTGTGTGCAGTCGTGGGGCAGGCATAGGACGACAATGATGGTTGAATTCTAAGTGATTTGGGGACTGCTTCAACTGGTGCTCAGGGCTCCTTTCCTAGAAACAAGAGAAGAACAAAATATGTTGAGAATGGTGATACCATGAGTGAAACATCTACTTCTTCTCACATAACTGACATCGACTTCCCATAAACCATATTAGTAGATGACAAGTCCTTTGAAATGGTGAGGAGTCACCTATGCATACAGGTTTCTCTGCATCATGGAAATAGTAAATGATCCAAAACCAATAAACCAATGTACATGTATAAAAATTCTCAAATAAAATATTCTCATAATTTGATCAGACAAAATCAACTGTATCTATACGGCTACTGACTCACCTCCAAACTGACATTTTCATAGTTGTGTCCATCTTCCCGATGTTGAAAGACGACATTGACATAGGTCTCCAAGTCTGGATTTGATTCCCGATCACTATGTAGCACCTCAGTCGACATCTCGCATGAGGTTTCAATTGCCAGGTCCACGGAATCAAAGCTTTCTGAGCTTGGCAGCAATGTCATTTGGTTGCGGTTGTACCGCGGCAGCGGCACAGGCTTTTTAGATTGACTCTTCTCTTCTGCTTTTGCTTCCTTGGACTTGGAGGACTGACCAAATTTACCGAACTTCACTGTCGGAAACATCTGCAAAAACCGAGTTCTAGTCTTGGTTTCACTGGTGGCAGCAGTCTTCTGTCCTGAGGCTATTTGTTTCTGTTCGAGAGAGTTCTGCCTGGACAACTTACATCTAGTCATTGCCTTTTCCAGCTCTGTGTTTCTCATGCTCCCAGGGATAGGTGGAGGGCACCTAAGGGAGATTGGAATATTGTCCGGATGCACCACAATCGGAAGTCCCAATCCTGGAGCACCATAATCATGATTTGGGCTGTGACTGCTTGACGAATACCCATGGTCACTACCACTATCCACACTCTCCCCAGACGATTTACGACGGACTTTCTTTTGCATTGCCTGCACTGCTAGCAAGATATCTTGAGTCGCTCCCAAATCTGAGACATGTCGCCCGCTTCTGAAAAACTTTTTAACTTTCCTAGCAGGTGTGTCATGTTTGGCCTTCTCTGGCACCGGTCTTGCTGGGGGATCCTCCACAGTTGCGTCTTCCAACATGAAGACATCATCATGCCAAACTGTCTCAGAGGTAGGAAGTGTCCTTGTCTTACATTTATCATCCACTGTTCCCTCCTCCACATGCACTGGCTTGCAGCTCTCCTTGGATGAAAGTTTCTTGTTTTTAGGGCTGCTGGGCGATGAATGGGCTCTTCTCCTTCGTGGAGAGGTCTGCCAAGAAATAAGAGGAAAATATTTAGGGAACAAGTTGATATTGTTACAATTTCATGTTCATAACTTCACATTGATTTTCATATAGTTATTATTAAAGCTACAACCTTTATGGTTTAATCCAAAACATCAGAAAGAACTATGGTGGCTCTGGTATATTTCCGCCCCCAAAAAACATGACTTCTCCAGAACCAATTAACAAAACTTCACAATACCAACAAAATTGAATTTACTACATTTTACACAAGACACAACTGGTGTCCTCTTCCCCCAAGCTGCGACTCAAGTATAAGGCACCATGACGAAAGTCAGAGCACCGGCAGCCGTGTGATTGCAACGGTAATGCCGCGGCCCGCAGCTTTGCCAATGTGCTTAGGGAACAATAGAGTACAGTACATGTGTACCTTAGCAACGCATGGGTTAATCTTCAGAACCCATGCAGGCAGACTGTTACATGTATATTTACCTTAGATCAAAAAGTTACTCAATGGTTTCCGGCCACGGACACCGTGGCCGAGATTAATTAAAAATTTACACACATTTCTAGTCATCCTAGTTTCTAGTCATAGCCAGGGCAAAATAATTTGGCTATTGTTGCGTATGCAGTTGGGAAACTTTTACTGGTGAATAACCAGTCGAGACACTGATTTAGGTGAACAGACAAGGCAAAGCCAGGGTCCATTATTTAGCTAGGTTTCTAGGCCAATGATCCTCCTTTTCAAATTCTGATTAAGGCAAACACAAAATGACCGTTTTCTTTCACGTAAACCCATGCTGCGCTGTACTGTACGACTACCTAAACTAACAGCTAATACACCACTACATAAGGAAATAAAATGAACTTTTTTTAATGACTGTTTTACAAAGATAAGGAGGAGATGGCATTTTGGGTAACGGTAAATGTTGCGAACCACTGCCCTAGACAATTTGACTACATTTGGGGTGTGAGACCTACATGGACAGAATTAGGTTGAGTGACTTGGACATTAACCCTTCCTGCCCCAAGCAGTTTCGAGTGGGCAAAACTGGATTGTAGGTCGACCTGATAAAATTGCATGGTCCGACGCAGCATCTCAAGGCGGGTGGTCATGTCATAACAATAAAAAAACTGGGCTACTACTTTCAGTTCTGGGCCTGAATCTGTGAAGACGTGGGTGTCCTCTGCTCTCCTCCACCGACTGAGATGGTTGAGTCCGTACAGAGAGGGTTAGCAAACCATTTTGTAATTTATAATTTTATAAATAATTAGCGTTTTCAGTCTCATGCATAGACATTGATTTCAGGATTAGATTCCTGTTCCATCCAACTTGAAATTTTGCTTTGTAATTACATGATACTGTTGTCATTATTAGCCTATAAACATGGAAAGAATATGCACATGTTGCATGTATTAGCTCAGCTCCATTCATGTTTCATAGTTGGATGGGAATCATAAATGTTCAATCAAGATCAAACATAGTTTTTACCAGTAATGAATAATTATTCAACTTCAACTCAACTTCACAACTTAGAACTGATTCCTACATTCTACATTCTATCTCCCATAAGTTGTTGTTATATAGGTATCCTTTCATACTTTGTTAGAGTTTAGATCACAAAATCGGTGATTTGGCCATGTATTGAACATTTTAGTACATCTAAGATGATGATCTATTTAAGGTTAATTCAGATGCTTTCATTGGGATTATTATTCAATCAATACAATCTTCTTCATGACTTCTTCAACCTCAAAGTACCTAATTGAGGAGAATCTGTAATTATTGCAAAATTACATTCAACCACTGTGCCATGCTCCCTGGCTTCTTATGCATGTAAATTCTAGATCCTAGGTTTTCAACCTGGGGGACGCGTCCCACCCGTGGGACATTTTGCCATTTCTGGTGGGACGTATATGAGCTTGTCCCAAATCCCATAGAAAATTAATGTACGATACACGCCAACCGGTGGTGGCGCTACGCCGGTGGGACATGGTTAGAATCCTAAATATCGATTTGGGACGGCAGCTTGAAAAGGTTGAAAACCTATGGTCTAGACCAATGGTTCCCAACCAGGGGTAAGGGTACCCCTTGGGGTCCCATTAAAAAAGTAATTTTCAGTCAAAATATGGCTATAAAACTGTTGGGAACCACTGGTCTAGATTGAGTTTAAAAATATATAGAGTAACTATTTCCACTACATGTGAAATACACTGGAATGCTGCAATATACTGCATCGTCGAACAAGATAGTTAATATTAAATAAATGTAGAAATATTTAGGTCTACTTGATTTGAAAAAAGTTTTATTTTTCATTCTACAGCTCCTTCAGATTTTGATCTTATGAATGGTATGATGAACAAGATAGCCAGGCTTGAACTGCAGGTTCAGTATTATGCTAAAGAGGTTATGGAAAAGGTTTGCCAAGAAACATATTAAATTTATAGTGTAGAATAAAGAATTACAGTTGACACACAGGAGAGTCTTGGAACATAGGCATCAGGAGTTTTTTGGGGGTGAAAATTTCAGCCTGAATTTTAATAATAACATTCCTTCTTTGTGAACTCAACATTTAAAAAATAATAATAAGATAATGTATTTGAAATGAAAGTATAGATAAAAATGACAGATTTTGTCAGTATATGGGATATAGTTCCTTAAAGGGAGTTAAGTAATTCCATTCTGCCAAAAGTTCTAATTAAAATTAAAATTCTTAAAAATGCTAAAGTTCTATAATTGAAATGGAACATCAATTCTTTCTTTTTGAATTCACCTCAACTCTGCCCATGTGAGCCATATTTTATTATGGTATGTCTCTACAATTTAAGATTTATTTTTCTTTACCATGTACAGGACAAGAAAATAAACATATTAGAAGAAAAACTTAGACTGAAGGAGAGATACACAAGCATGGGTGAGTAATTTGTCAAATAATACTGGAACAAAACATGGAACAAATTTGATTGATCTCAATATTTCAGGAAATTCAAGTTTCTTTCATGCATGTTTGGCACTCATAGCTAATGCATGTCAGAATTGTCTAGTTTCTAAGCCCTTTTAGCTTTATTTTTAGTTAAATGTTCTGAACTTCTGTTTTGGTTTAGGTAATCAGGACAACAATGGTCAGAAACTGAAGGAACTAGAACTAAAGTCTACAGAACTTCAAAATCAAATCAAGGAAATGGAGGTAGGAGTTATTCTACGTGTACTTGAAATTCAATCATGATCACCAATCGGAGTTCATTTATTTCTAATAATGAAAGAAACAGTCACTTAATTTGTTATCAGTAGTGATGAACAATGGTTACTTGAAATCTTTTCTGACCCCATTGGATAGTATACCAGAGTGGCCAATGGACCAATCTGGTGGTGGCACTTTTTTTACAAATAAAAAATATATATATTATGTAAATATATCAAATATTTTCATTATACTCTGTATATGAGTATATAAATATACTCAATAGTCAATATATAAATTTATTCATTTTAATTGCTTCCCCAGAAAGAAACTTAGTAGGCATGGGTAAACTAAAACAAAGTGTACAGGTAGGGGTGGAACAACTCAATCTGAATTTACCAACCCCTACCAGTAAACTTCCTTCTCTTTAAAATAAACAATACAGGTAATCACTTTTCTTTCTAAATACCATAAAGTAAGCAGGTGCCATGTTTAGATAGTAAACAACCCCATAAAAACGTTGAACATTTGTAACTTGATTATCAACCCAATGAGCTGTATTTCCACATCTGTTCTTTTACTGAGATCTGTTTCTCTTTAGGATTAAACAAATCTTAACAGACCTGTATATCTTGAAAGGAACATGTTACAGGAATTCACCTTAAAGATACAATATTTTGCATTTATCCCTTCTTTTTAAACATAAGTTTGAAGATGAAATTAGAAGGAAAAGTGTATGTGATAAGAACATTGTCAGGTAGATGGTGCACAAGATAAACATCAGAATCAATCATGCAAATACATCTCTTCAATTTCCAACAGGAGTTTCTCGCTGATTATGGGATGGTCTTTGTTGGTAGTTCTTCATCTGGACCTGAGGTAGATGGTCTTTATGAAGAGCTGTCTATTGGTAAAGAAAGTATCTGGAGGCCTGGTAACTATAAACAATGTATTTCTCCCACTTATAGTGATATAGAAATTTTACTTCTCTGACAGAACGCTGCACAAAATGACACAACATTATGATTCTCGCTAAGTTAAGAATTGATGGACCGAGGGTCACTTCCTTTCCAAAATGTATCTTCATGGATTTTGAGTTGGAAACAGCTATAGTATAATAGTGTAGGGACCATTTCAGATTACACCAGGGGCCAGTATAACACTTTTTAAAACTAGTTATTTTTAGTAAGTACTGTTACATTCAGATCTGATCATTGCATTAAGATTATCATCCGCAGAAATTAATTTGACTTGTTTGTATTAAGTTAACCAAGCTAATTTTTTTAGTGGATATGTGATTCAAATAGAAGAGGACTGGTTTTACTATAATATGCTAATGTAACACAAAAATTTACAATCTGCCTGATTTTTGTGTTCAATATACAGATAAAGTTCAACTAAATTTGAAATTCAAGGATATTTTCTGTAATTTTAAAACAGTTTTGGTAGGTAAACTGCCATTTCTATGTTTTATTTTAAATTTCTGTTTATTTGATTCATGAATATTGTAGTTAACAATAATAACTAAATTAAACAAAATTACATAGTTTGCAATAGAAAATTGAATGACATTTCCTGTTAACTGCCTAATATTGTTTTTTTCCTCAGAATCTTCTATAGCCCAAAGTCAGGAATTTTATGTTGACTTTGATAAAATAGTCCAGAATGTACGAGAGCTGAATATACTTGGTGGTGAAGGCGAAAAAACAGTACAACATACGGTCAAAGGAGCCAAGCTGACGACGAAAGAACCAGTCTCGTTAACATTGTATGCTAATGGAATCTTCATGTTTAATGGTCCATTCAGGTCGTATGATAATCCTGAAACAAAGGTATATAATTTTATTCATTTTGCCCACTTAATGTCTTCTGAACCTGTAAAGAACGGTGTCAACAGTGCACAAAAGTCAACTGAAAATCTAGCAAGAAGATGACCCTATGCAGCATCCATAGGCTGTTGAAGACATCATAGCCATCACGGGTCATTTCCAGTCGGCTCATAAAACTACTTCCATTTTCAAGCTTTGCGTGAGCCTATTAGGACGTGTATACTTTTCTACTCTTCTGACAGAAACTGTCAAGTTGGTACAAGATGGATTATCATATAAAGGATGTAAATGTGCCCTTCAAGTGAAAATGTACCTCATGTCCTCAGATCTTTATATGAAGTGTTCAAAGTTTGCTTTTTTCAGAGACACCAGTGCCTCTCTGCAACCAAAAATGTCAGTAATTATAACTGGCATTATACTCAAGTTGCTTTTTTTTCAGTTCAGTCAGTCTGTTATTGTCTTGTAGCCATTTTAATATTTAGTTATTAAACAGTTATTAGACTTATTAGCAGGTATACTGTGTAACTCAATATTGTAATCCTCATTTATGTCAATCAGCTTGATGTACAGGCATCCCAAAATATGACAAAATAACTGACATTATCCTAAAGTTGTTCCTTTGTCTTTTCCATTGTGTTTCCTAATGCCCAATGCCTCATACCGTATGTAAACTAGTATCAACGTCCCATACACCAAGTTTAATCCTAATCTATAACGAACTATTTATATATATATCCTGCTATCAACCCCAAAAGCCGGGTTAGGTCAAGTGATCTGGGCTGGAACCAGCTCACATGCACCCAAAACACACACAGGGGTGAATACATAACCTAGCTCCTTTCACTAACAGTTACAACAAACAGCTCACAATCCTAATCCTCTTCAGTGTCAAACAGCAAGTTACTGATCATACTCTGTCGCATGACAAGAAAAGGGATTAGGGCCTTTGGACCTGAAGTTGGAGAAAGGCAATGATTCGTTGAATAAACAGATTTGTTTGTTAGATCAGTCATGCCAGCCTTGCATCCAGCAGTTATGCATCTTTAGACCAATGGTTATTCATTGATATATTCTTAATATGGTAATTTCATATTCAATGTTACATTCAGGACATACCAATATAAAGGCATCTTCATTTGCATAAGATTTTACGCTAATTTTATCTTCTTGTACAATGGACCAATCAGATTGTGTGATAAGCCTGAGGTGGTATACTGTGTTAGATATTTCTTGAGAGTTATTTTAAAGAGTCCGAGGATAAAACTTGTAGAAAATGTTACATTTCTGATCCAGAATCATGTTGTTTATACCAGATGGTGTCCAGAATTTAAGACATGTATATGCTAAAATTTCCAAACGACCTTTACATGTTGTAGTCTGGTACATTTTGAGAACATGTCCTTTGGATTATAGATACGAATCTATTCTACTGTCGATTTCCTATCAAATCAGCGGAATACTTTTCATCACAGGCTTCCACCAGTTTCCCCTCCAAGACCTCTATTAATTGATAAACAAACAAACTTGGTCAGAGTGACCACACCACTTCCATTTGCTTTGTTATTGTTTAATATGACAGTTACTTGGCTCAGCTGGCTTATGCTTAACTTCCAGGTGCCATTTGGCTAGAGACTTTGTTTTATTGATTAGTAGTATAGACAAGAAGGATGAAACTCCTCCTATTTTCTAAAGGGCATGTTACCAAAATGTGCCTCATTGAGCAATCTAGTAAGACTAGATTGTACTAATATATATAAATTTCTTGCTATTAAGGATTTTAAGATATCCAAAGTGGTACATCAATATTTTCAATTCAATACACAACCTACAATCTCTCAAGTGGTAAGTATACACTAGATTTTTTAAACAAACTGTTTGAATTATTAAAGAAAAAATATCATTTTCCTTTCTTGTTTAATACACTTTTGTAGCGATGTGTGCAGGATCTGATGGATGGATTCTTTCCTTCTGAGCTACAAGACCGGTATCCTGAGGGTGTGCCAATTCATGTAATTATATTTTTAATAAAATTCATAACAAAAGAGGGGAGGGGCCTGGGCCACCTTAACTGTGTCTGGGAAATAGCGTCAAATGCTGTAGTATTGTGCCTCTTCACAGAAATTTGTTTGCAATATTATTATATTAATGAATGTAGCTACTGTAAGTAAAGTCATGAGATTACTTTGATCCACCAAAGTTAAGCTCTTGTAGAAACTAATTTTTCTGTATTTAAATTTAAATTTGATCACTGGGAACATTCAGTGAGAGACTGCATTTTATATTTGGCTCAGTAAGAACAGTATGTGGTATTAGATTGTCTTGGATCCATTGCACACCTTTATATAATACAAATGTTTGTGGCGCTTTCTAATTTCACCTCGCATATAAGTTGAGCTGAGGGTTTAAGCATCAGCTTATCCATCGTGGCAGTATCAAGTATGGACGATATTGGACGACTCTATCACTCCAAAGAAAGAAAAAATAACAAAACTGTGCCCTTGTGACTGGCTGTGACTTAAAAGCAGTTCACGAGTGGTCGGCCCAAAACCATTTTACTCTTGTTTAGTTCACTGTACTCTACATAGTCTGTGCTATCCCTACACTATGACATGGCCAATATGTTCACTTGCTTGCGAATGTTATTTATTACTCAACAGAATGAATTATTTTGTTTGTATGTTTGTTTCAATACAGCTAAATGACCAAAGAGATATATTTTTTAAAGATCCAAGGGCAACTGAACATTTTCCTGGGGTAGGGCTATTATTGGGGGGTGAACATGCCCCCTCAAGACTTGTTCCAAGTAATCTAGATAAGACGACAAATACTGATATGGAAGCAGAATACAGACTTCAAGGCAGTGACAAGAAAGGAATTCACCATACCAACAGGCCTCCAGGTCAGTCATTTATTTATAACAGTACTAGTACATATAACATATGGAGTGGAGTCTTTACTTTAATGACCCATGTATTTATATAACAGCTTGTTGAGAGTGGATATCGCTGTATTCCATTGGGCCGATGAAGAAGATGGAGATCATATCAAGGCCTATTCCAATTTGTGATAAAGTAATAAGTAATTTCATTTGATACCAAAGAGGCATCCTTTTTTGGGTGTTTTTCAGTGGTCTCTTGACTCAATGAAACTTTAGCATCGTGATTACCGAGTTCACAAGCCCAATGGAACACAGCATTAGAAACAGTGGTTGAGTGTTGTCATCACAGTACCTGGGTTTCAATGAAGATGTTCTGCATGTGGAGGTGTTTGGAGAATGAGGGGGGTGGGGATGTTCAGATAATGAAGATGTTCTGAAAATGGAGATGTTTGGATAACTGTGGTATCTGGTTAAAAAGAGGTGTTTGGATAACTACATGAGATATCTGGACAACAAGGGTGGGGGGGGGGTGTTCAGATAATAGTGGGGGGGGGATGGTGTTCAGATAATGGTGTTTGCGAACCGATGATCTAGGTAACTGAGGTGTTTGGATAACAGAGATGTTTCATAATGGACACGGTGTTCATAGAATGAATAGGTGAATCAACAGATGATTATTTCACAGTGCTTCTCCTTACAGGTTTTCAGATGTCAATGGATCAGTTTCTCAACAAACTCCCATCTACTGTCATGAGAGACGGTAGAGTCATAGATATCAGATCATCAGTAGCAAACAACATGAAGGTAAGCCTTAGCTCTAACCATTGATGCAATTGGGAAGAGCAGAAGACATAGATGGATTCCAGGGGTTTAGCCAGGATTTGTAATTTGGGAGTTTCACTTGTTACTGAATAAATATTTACTATCCCAGCCACTGGCCCTTAATGCGCCAATGTGAGCACATAACACCAAGTCCAGGGGCCCACCTTAGGGCCCCTGGTGGGGGTCCAGGGGGAAAGCCAAGCCACATTTAGTGTACCTAATGCCCCAAATCATGCCCCCCCTTTTTTTTTGCCTTCTCCAAAAGCATCTCATGTGATTTTGGCCGTCTCCATTACATTTTAGCCGTCTCAAAGACGGCGAGATGGCTCGCTGGCTAAAGCAGTGCTGGATTCACACGCTCACGTAATGCTCGCAACTGAAGTAGCTGCCCGTTTTTAGCAGGCCAATGGGAAAATATGGCATGATGATTAGCCTATGGAGGCTGCATTGTACCGGTTTTGCACCGTCCAACATGCTTGGTACAAAATCGGCTAATAATAGATCTCAGTTCTGCCAGAAATTAAACACTGTATACGGGGAGTAATTGCAAAACAGGTTAGGAAATCAACCAAGACTATTCCTTAGCTGATCATATAACACCCATTTTAAAGAAACTTCACTGGCTACCTGTTTCATCCAGGGCAAATGTCAAAATCTTGCCATTAATGGTATAACATTTACCTACCTAAATTTCATGAAGGTTGTTTAACTCTAGAGATAAATAGCTGTTCCTCCCCCTCCCCCGGCCAAAAAAATAAAATAGCATGTGATACTTCCGAGATCATTTCCCCTCTCCCCTTGAACAAAATTTGCTTCTACTCTAATGAAAGCATTTTGGTATCTGTCAAATTTTTCTAACCCTTTGCTCTTAACCTGCTGTCATTCTATATCACAGTGTTGTAGGAAGAAGTGATTGGGGGAGAGGGAGAAACAGGTTGGATATGAGGAGTTGTATCAACAACAATATGCCCATGCAAATTTCCAATTTGTTTATTTTTGTTTTGATTTTGCAGGACAACCATGAATCACCATCAGTCACAGTTATAAAGACTCCATCGGTAGCAGATATAATATCCAATGTCCAGTTAGGGAAAGACAGGGCTTCCAAATCAAGGCCCACCTCAGGTTCTCCTAGGGTGACATCACTCAGGGTGAAGTCAGAGTCTGGTAACCAAACCTTCATAATAAAGATGAAATATGAAGACACGATACAAGACTTGAGGGCTCATCTCGATAAGAACAGGTAGAGTCAAAGCTGTTAACAGAGCTTGGAAAGCCAAACATATTTAATCTTCCAAATTGAAATTTAAGTTTGTCACTAAAAAGGCCCATTACTCTTTATGTCTATACAGCGTTCATGTAGTGATGTCACAGAAATAAACATTTAAATCCTCTCTTTTTGCTCATTGTAGCTTACTTTGATTTTTTTTACTTTGATTACAGGCCCTCAGCTACTCCTGCTTATAAACTAGTTACAACCTTTCCAAATAAATCATACGAAGACTTGGATGTGACATTAGAAGACTGTGGACTTACACCTAATGCTACCGTACACATGAAAACAAGATGAAGATCCTTAATCTACAAGTGCTAGTTTCAGGTTTTACACAAAAAGTATGTTGCATTAGTCACATGGGCTTCTTGTATTACCAGCTATACCACATCAGTTTCCTTCTCTTTGGGGTGGAGCTGGAATAAATTCTGGGGAGTAACAGTACTGGTAAACACAGGAAGTAATCACGTTTAATTTCAGTCTTTTGGACAAAACAGTCTCAAATGTAGAACTGATATTACAAATCTCAACTCAACTCTTGGTGATAGCACCAAAATTTTGCACTCCTTTTAAGTGCTGTTCACATTATCACCAGATAATTATCACCAGGAATTTTACATAACCTGCCCACTTATTAGCATTCATGAGACCTGTGACAAAGCAATAGGGACCATCCACTACACATGACCAGATTAACTATCACATCCAGTTCCAGTAGTTCTCCAATTGAAAACAGGGATCACTATTCATGGCATCCCAGTATTATAATTAGGTGAATTTTACTGAATAGAGTGGTGTAATTCATAAAACTCCCAAAACGATTCATTGAACTTGTTCTTAAATGGCAATCTTAAGCACAACAATGCCATAATAACAGGCACTATTGTGGTGGCATTAAAACATTTTCATCGCTTGTATATATATATATATAGTTTTTTTTGGGTGGGGGTTGTGGAGGGCAGGATGAAATGTATGTCTTGTACACTTGTGATTATTTTTCACAAAATTTTGAAAAATACTCTTTGGTGCCTTTAACATATAGTGCCTTGTCAATATATTCCTGATGTACTGGTCTGACAGTCTTTTTGAAAATGTTTCGAAATTTACATTACCGTAATAGTGTGATCTGTATATTAATGAATATTTTTAAATGCTACAGTTAGTTGTTAATACTACACTGATGAACCAAAAGTGATAGTCTATTTTTGTTATTATTGATATGGACATGCTTATACAGGACACCCACAAGTTAAATTACTGTACCTCTGGTTTAACTACTAGGTACATCCAGCTCCATGGTCATTGAATCTTCTGGGGGGGGGGGGGGCTGTATTACTTGTCCTTGGGCTTGTCTCTTTACCTATTTTTGGTCACCACCTAGGGACTTTCAGCACTTTCTTCCCCAAAAAGATGTTAACTAAAAGGTAACATATGTAATGCTGGTCAGTGTGTAATGCTGGTCAGTTCTACTTCAGTAACTGGGTAATTTAATTGTTTATAAAATCCCTAACCCTCCTGAACCTTACAAATCATTACAAGTGTACTTGTTGGATCTATACACTATAGAAGGCTATGCACCAGCGATGCAGTGATGTATTGTAAGGTTCAGTAGGTTACTTCAAAAGGAGAGGTTAGGGTTATTTATTATAATTAGTAAAAGATCGCAGAGAGTTATAGCTTAAATAGCTATTACACATTATATACTTAAGAACCAAATGTTGGACAATCAATATTCTTGGTATATATATGCAATGCTATTGTCATCAATATATTAACCTTTTTGCTATTGGCACTAGATGCGTACGTTAGGGTTAAGTTTAGTCCTTGATAAGCATAAGAGAATAGATTTCTGATTGTGGCGAAATGTGGAAATGCATGTCGATATGCTTAGTAGCAATGGAAATGTCACCAGTTTACCGCTACTAACCGTGAACCGAAACGTACAAATGGCTGCTATTGGTGCAGACATCATGAATATTAATGAGTAGGTGTGGCTTACATAATTTGAGCTGAGCGAGTATTGGGTAGACCTGTATTATACCTAGGCCTAGCTCTGTGAAAATCTGTCAAATCAAGTAGGGAATGTATACTACGATGTTTAATCTTTTAGATCACTCTCTTTGTAATTCTGTTAAGAGAAAACTTAGACACTCGTTAGCGTAGACTAACAAAAATATGCCTACCAATCTTTATCTTCATGCCTTTACCATTTTATAAAGAAAGCACCTTTCAGATACTATTTTTGTATTTCAGTAGACATGTCATTATCATTTTTAAACAAGATATTAAAAAATGAAAACAATAAATGAACATCTATTTTCTTAATTTATTGTCTGTTTTTCACATATTAGGCTCTCTTCAGGAAACTTAAAAATAAATACATGCATAGACATGATGCACTGATGACACAACAGAACCAGAGTACCGGTGGTGCAAACCTCACAGGGACTGTAATAATATGTGTTAATTGTGTATATTATAATTATTATTAAGTAAAACAATATATACCAAATAGGGAAAATGTCCCACCTTGCCGTATCCCCTCAACTCCCCCACCCTTAAACCATCATGAACACTGAACATGGGGAGGTTGTCCCACATAATATTCAGGAGTTT
>JAODAF010012203.1:0-12282 GCA_027574765.1 Molpadia intermedia
GGGGGTGGGTAAACACAGATGAAGTTAGCAGGTAGGGGTGGGTAAACTCAGATGAAGTTTACAGGTAGGGGTGGGTAACTCAGAGAGAGTTTACATGTAGTGTGGGTAAACCAGGTAGGGGTGGGTAAACTCACAGTTTATCCACTCTTACCTGTAAACTTACTGGTAGTTTAAGTAAGTCATCTTTCCCTTTAAACAATGAAAACCTGACTTATGACCGCACAGAGATGTCGCAAAATTCTCGTTTAATAGAATTTCACGAACCCCAAGAAAGACTGTCATAAATCTCTCTGAGTGTCGTTTATTTGCCCGCATCTTAAAAGGCGTCTTTTCTCAGCTCGTTAGTTCGTTGGCATAGAGTGAAATGTTCTCTGAAGTGCATCGTAAATAACTCAAGATTCTTTTACGAATATGTGTTTTACCAACAAATGCTGCCTGCAGAATAGTGGCATGGGGAATGCATGTGCTCAACATGCACCTCTCTCTGTTACAGAAGAAGAAAGATGAAATCAAACTTTATGACTGTTGCACTATAAGATAAAATGGATATCATTTTTACAACAATTCTTGCTGTTTTTATCTTGTATAATGCAAAGGAGTGGGATTCGCTCGACAGAGTGTGTGCCCAACGACAACTCTGTTAGTTTTAGTTCACTCTATTGGGAGTGATACACTATAATTTCCAAGAGTGATCTTAGTGATTTCTAAAGATGTCCAAGAAAAGTAAAAGATCACTCCCAAGAAAAATATTTACTCCAACGAAGTGACGTTTCGCTCATTTCGAGTTAAAACTCACTCTTTTCTTGGAGTGATCACTGATTGTACTGTTTCTCAAAAAGGAATGACATTTCACTGAGGGAGCGGGTGGGAAAACCCGATGATATGAACCAGTTGCCAATTTACAGTAATAACAATTTACTTTGATATAAACTTGCCGCCTTTCCAACTCGTGCCTAGCATTTGATGCGTCTGTTATATATTATTCTATATACGAGTATAAGCTATTATAATGTGTTGCCGACCATAAATAATTGCAATATTCCTTAATACATTTGACGTAAATCATTTTATACATGCTTTCCACGCACTTGCTTCAGTGAAAAATGATCACATAAATAACAATAACAAACGACGGAATTATGAATGCAATCGTTATATGAATTAAATGTGTCACAAAATACGCCATAATCAGATCGCGTAAAACATATTCTGAAAGCCTTCAATTATCTCAGTCACATACCTCAATAAATAATTTTAGAGCAATAACGGACACGCTTGACATCGAATACTCGTTTTTCGAGTTTAAAAGACTCACATTAGAACGTGCCAGAGCAAAGTCTTCAGTTCACATTTGACTGCACTCCAAGATTTACAGCGATATTGAATGGTTTTCCTTTGATGTGATTGTGTTTACTTGATATCGAAAGAAGGTTAGTTCGTTTCTTGCACGTTTAATATCATCTGGAGCACGAAAGACATATACTATAGTTGGTTATGACACCTTTGTTTTTGTTTTTACCGTAACAGTGGTAAATTCTGCTCCTTGTATACCAATATAGGCTATGTAGTACAAAACATATTTTGCGCGTTAAGCAAGTCATGGGTTCGAATCCCAGTGGGGTCGGTAAATTTTCACCGTGGACGATTTAACATTATATCCTTATATAGTTATAAACCATAATTTGACGATGACGAGATATACAACGTAACGTTGAAACTTTTATATTATATCGACATCTTCGTGAGATGTCCCTTATGGTAAAGGAAATTATAGAACATAGGGCATAAATCGATACACTCACCAAACTTAATAATGCACGACTGTTCGTTAGTGGCAATAGAAAAGCTTGCAACATAGAAATGGTGAAATTCCTTCCTCACCATGTACACCCCCACGAAATTATTATTTGGCAACGCCACTAAAAATAATCAATATACTCACTCTCCTTAATGTGTGTTGGTATAATTAAAACCGATAGGCCTATACCTAGTTTCATTACTCCTGCAATTGTCATATCTTCCGTTATACACATATATCTTCCAAAGAGATTGATCAGCACTTGAAAGCAATCTTATTTATTATTTAACTTAACACTTCTGTATGGTCAACTATGATGAGTAACCCATGAAAGGCTGGCCCCTCTTCTTGAGGACATTTGTAAAATGCGGCATATAAGTTTACACCTTTAGGCGTCTGACACTTGTCAGACTTTAATATTATGCCATTACATTGAATCACTGTATAAGAGATTCCCGCAAGAATTTTCTTATTTTGTTAGTTTTTTATCTGTGGAGAGTTGCTGACATTGATTCGGTGTATACCATAGAAATAGAACAGTGAGAATGCTGACTCACTAACTAGCTATACGTAATAACAGACTGAAGCTAGCAAAATATACACCGTATGGCAGAACACTATAGTGTTAACCATGTGTGCTGTACAATATGTCGGCCTACGTAAGTAACGAAATTATCTTACTTTGTTTACTCACAGCATAAAGCACATGTAAGAATTATTTCCTTCTATAAAGTATCCTTGTGTAATATCTAATAAAATCATCTGTAAGTTTAGTAATTATAAAAGTTTATAACCAAATATGATAGGTTTTTAATTAGATTGTAGTACGCGGCAGGTGGCTCCCATTGACCATAACGTTAAACCGATGCTTGGGTATTGCTTTTTGCTATATTTGTCAACAGTATAAACAGATACGTAACTTAAAATTGGCTAACATTTTTCTATAGATCATTTTAACTAAATGAAGGCATGTTAAGTGTTAAACACATTTTTTGTTTACATTTTCCTTCTAAATTTGACGAAGTTATGTTTACCCTACACTATATGTATTAGAGACACAACCAAATAAACCAGCTTCACTATTTCCAGCAAGTCAGCATTCTCCCTGTTCTATTTCTATGGTTTATACACATCTCGTTGGTTTTAGTCATCTTGATAACGTTTTTCTGTTGTTAAACCTATACTTCTACGGTAGTGTAGCCTACCGACGATAAATTCATGCTTGACGCCTGTCCGTGTAATCAAATAAACGTCTTTAATAAAGACGGCATTGATGACATAATTCAACTTAATTCGAAGTAAATAACAAATTTGAGTAGAAACATCTGTTTAATGCGAGATACTGAGAGAGCAACTGCGTGGACGGTGCATGCTGGGTATGTCGCCGCCGGGGATAATAGAGACAAAAGGAATAAAAGAAATATTATGATGTAACATGCCAGTGGCCATTTCTTGGAAATTATAAGTTATGTTCTTCTGTTGCTGATTACATATACGTATATATATAATGAATGACTGAATGATGACTATATCGACAAGCACAATGAAATGAAATTGATTTATTTGCAAATTTTAGTCGATATATTAATGAGAAATTCTACCCAAGTACTGGCACCTTGCCTTTATAAACAAGGGAAAGTATTTTTGAATGTTGGGGAAATTGAGCACGAGCAGGACTCGAACCTGCGTCTGTAGCCTTACGTGCCACAAGCTCTACCGACTAAGATATCGTAACTCATTCGGTGAAAACCATTGCATCAAGGAACAGAACCTGACGTAACCCAAGATTCTCCAGACGTCATCAATTTGACTCTGCAAGCCGTTATGAAATAATGAATGACGACTATATCTACAAGGCTTACAAGGTGCCAGTACTTGGGTAGAATTTCGCATTAATATATCGACTAAAATCTGCAAATAAATAAAATTCCCTTCAATATATATAGGCCTATATATATATTCAATAGTAGGCCAAAGGATAGCATAATTGCTAAGAGATCCCTTACAACGCAGAGTGGGCTACGTAGATAAAGTCAGTGATCTACGGCCTTCAGACCCGATGTAATGGATTTCGACTAAGTAGTGGGTCAGTTATTGTTAATTTAGGCTGGCACATTGCTTTGTTTTTTAATCTGAATCTCTCCTATTTTGCTTATTAAAATGCGGTTCTAAAAGCATTTACAAATTACACACACTGTAAAAAATTCTGTACAATTACAGAGAAAAAATAAAGAATTACAGGAAAGGTACTGTCATTAATTGTACAGACATTTTTTACGGTCACAAAACACTGCACAAAGTAAATTTTGAACATCTGCAGTCTGCATTGATATCATTGACATCTCGTGCTAACACGTTAACACGTATTGCAGTTATCCTTTTGCATCGGTTTCCGTAAGTCATATACAGTAACCACCCAACAAATGTATATAAAATGCCCACATAATGATCTCTAAATAAGAAAGCTTAAACATATACTTGCCTACATTGACATTTATGTTAATTAAAAGTAAAATAAAAAAACGATCAATTAACGACGATTTTTTTCGGAACATGATTTGGAAATATACTAAATCATCAAGAAAACATTGTAAATATGATGCCTGTAAAACATATCATACGATTTTAACTTTATGTAAGTTGTTTGTTTTATACAACGAAAAGTTCAAGTAATAGTAATGACGTCATATGTGTGCGCTTTATCTTCAACTTGTTATACCACTCACTATATAACGTGTGGTATAATTCATTACTGGCTTACTCCAGGAAAGGAATAAAGAAACAAAGGACCGCGGAAAGGAAGGACCTAAGGAAGGACCGAAGGAGGACAGGCTGAAAAAAAGATTCAAGAAAGGACGGAAGCAAGTAAAGACAGATCGCGAATA
Organism: Molpadia intermedia; assembly: GCA_027574765.1. Classification (NCBI taxonomy): domain Eukaryota; kingdom Metazoa; phylum Echinodermata; class Holothuroidea; order Molpadida; family Molpadiidae; genus Molpadia; species Molpadia intermedia. Next base: position 4,684 of record JAODAF010012203.1, read on the forward strand.
GAAAGGACAGAAGGAATAACCTTAGGAACACAAGCTTGTGGGAATTACTATCTTATTTTGCCGGTACATAGGTAAGTACAATACGTGTAGAAACATTCTAAACGTATAGTGAGAACCTTCTTTGATAGATTTATATATACTATTTTTGATAAAGAGTTAACATGCATTTGGCTTTCTGGTATGTATATATATATGCATCATAAGTCAAATATTGTGATAGGCCTATATACTAACTAGTAGGCTACTTCTTGCTATTATACATATATTGTATTTATACCAAATAAAATTGTGTGTACTAGTTACGATAATGAGTAGTGTCTAGAACTATGATCTAATGTACGTAGTCGACTATAGAGCCGTGTCCCTCTTCTTCCATACATACATAGTCAGCAGCTAATGTCAATTACCAAAACTCATGCATAATCAGCAGCCAATGCAATTACCAAAATTCATGCATAGTCAGCAGTCAATGTCAATCACCAAAACTTATGCATAGCCAGCAGCCAATGTCAATTACTAAAACTCATGCATAGTCAGCAGCCAATGTCAATTACCAAAACTCATGCATAGTCAGCAGCCAATGTCAATTACAACAACTCATGCATATTCAGCAGCCAATGTCGATTACACAAACACATGCATAGTCAGCAGCCAATGCCAATTACAAAAACTCATGCATAGTCAGCAGCCAATGTCAATTACAGAATCTCAAGAATAGGTTTCTTTGCAAAGTGGCATAAGGAGGTTGATACGCCATGTTAAGCAGTGTGTTTAACGTAGGGAGTTTGTCCTAATCTTGATCGCACCATCTGGGATAGCTAGTATTGTTGAGGATGTGCATTTGTGTAACAGTGTTCATTAACCAGACAAACACAATGTGTGGGTAATCGGTCAGCGCATACAGTGTTATTGGTTTAGGTTTAAGTTCAATTAACATAAACTTAAAATACATACAGGGCCGGATTAAAGCAGGGGCTGATAGGGCTGCAGCCCCAGGCTCCCTAGAAAATAGGCCCACCAAAGCATAGTGAAAAATATTTGGTGCCTCTTTTGGGGTTCTTTATGTCATGTTTGTGAACGGTTAATTGTTGAGATGGTTTAGGTTTTGAAACGGCAATGATGATGAAAAGCACTGCGCACGCACTGTAGGCTACTAGTAAGGCCTACTGCGCGCCTACTAGGGCCTACTCGATTTAAGCCATACAAAATTGGATACATCGATGTATTAGTCATCGGTCACATAATTTGCCAGGCCCAAATTCTATTACAAAAGGTAAAAAACAATAATCATATCACCATTTTGCATATATGCCCTCTTCAAAGGAAAACATTTCTCAAATAGAGAAGGGAACACCATCTCCCTTAGACCCCTCCACCACAACGGCAATCATCATAGGCCCCTGGTCACATATTAGCCCCAGGCCCACCAAGTTCCTAATCCGGCCCTGAATACATATATCGGTTGGCATTATTTAAAAGATACTTGGCCTCTTTTACCACGCCCATCTACCTACACCAATTACAATTTTAAATTCCATAAACACTCCATCACTTGCAGTAGTTAGCCCCACACGTAATATATATATATTTGATGTTGCTTTACTTTATTAAAAAGTACGTTATTACTTGTAGATAACTGAGGTAAATAAGTGTCAATAAGTGTCCTAATACGTGGCTAATATTTTTTAGTCTTTACTCTATTTAACGGTTATGACGAAACGTCACAAAGTGATTATCAGGCCTTTAATTTGTTTGTCATGAGACCGCCCACATTCAGTGTAGTAGGAATTACCTTGTTATATAATGCAGGCGCAGAATAAGATAATGAAAAGAGCCGGAGCGTCTAGATCGAAGACAAGGTAAGCCTTAGCCTAACAGCTGAGAGGTAGAGTTGTAACGAAGAAAAAGACAGTTAATTGCAGTACGCCACTTTATTGGGTCAATTCGACAATATCAACGTCAAGAGTATCAATATCAAGCAAACATATCCATATCAACAACAACAACAACAGCCTCAAAGCAATCAGTTGTAAATTGTTAAATGACACTATCGATAGATCACACCCCGTCACGTCGCTTTGGGCGTTAGAGAACCCTCAAATCGACAGGAACCACAAGCCAGTAATCGTTAATACTGATAAATTCTAACACCATCAATCACAATTCCTTGCAACTTGAGTGTACTCTTTTCTCTGTAACAGGAAACATTATCAATATTTAGGCACTCTCGTAAGGCAACAGTCGACAAAAAACGTTTTTTTAAACAGATTCCGCGCCAGGTGCACTCACAGCTAATCGTCCACTCGACGCAATGATTTACATAATTTAATAATAATCGTCATAGTAGATTCTTCCAAACTAACAGAAATCGATTTAATAGACATAGAACTTTTACTTAATATATTGAGCATTAATATTTTAACAACTCATTAATTCATAATCATTAATTGTACGAACTCAATTACTTCGCGAAATTGCGTGTAACCAACATAACTTGGTTGTGAAGAGAGCATGGCCTAATTGTTTAATTTAATGACACCCTCCCGGTAACCCAATCTGATTGGGGATTCCCTGATTAGGAGTCAATACAGTGTTGCCAGATGTAATTTCCAAGCCACTACAAACATAAGAGATAGAATGAGAGAATCCTTGTGGATAAAAAGCCAACGCCCTCCCCTTGCACACTTCTGCTATTAAATAAAGTATAAAAGTTCAATAAACCTATCAAACTGTCCTACTTTTATACATTATAGCACTATAAGAGTACGTTATATGTACTGAGTTGAATTGCGAGCTCAATGATTACACAATAACGAGAGACGCTTGTAACATTTACTGGATATAACGTAAATTTATTGTATTTTCTGTAGATATATGTGTGATTAATTAATCTATATCATGTTATGATTATTGTTTAAAAACTACAGTATAAATCATAAATTCACGCACTGCGAACCAGCAATGAAAATATATCACTCTAACATTGGATACACTGGTCCAGCGAGTCACCCTATTTAGGTATACTTGTGTACACTATTAGTGTAGTGTAGCTCGCATTATCTTTAATTTAAAACTGTAACACAGGTAAACCAAAACACTTTATATTGTTATATTTATCAGAGTGTTAATTAAAAACATGAAAATACTAACGGTGAAAATAATACATACCAACCAGCATAGTTAATCTGGAACTGTGGGTTGCATCATGTACATTTGACACAGTTTGAGGCTGAAAAATTTGCATTTTGGAACAGGTATTAGGACGACTATATTAGAACTAAAGTGAAATTTATAAAAACAGTCTCCATGCAGCAACAGCAACCAACAATTGCAACATGAGAAAATGTACTAAATATGTACGAATTGTGCTGACATATTTAATCGACCTTTACACAACTAATGATGCACTACATATACCTCCTTAGGTAACCAGCAAAGAACAATGACAAGTCAATGCGTTTATTTCCTTTTTTTTGTCGATGATGTAATAAGGGGAGAATTTTGAAAATGCCGAATATATGAATTAAATAATAATGTCAACGGACTGCACTCATTACAAAGATAACGATTGTTTGCAGAGGATAGAAAGGAAGGCCAATCTGGTGAGAGGGATTGGTTCAGTGCTGCAGATGGGCATAATTAAATATTATGTGGCAATATACTGCGTTGAATTCATAAAGAGTTATATTACGCGGGCAATGAAGTAATGTAGGCCTATTTGTTACCCGTATTTACTGCTTGGACAGACTCAGAAATCGATTGAAAGATGTCAGAGTACATGTCCATTCCTTCTATTGATGACCATGGGATATTATAGTTACACCCCTTATCAGACGTTATCGGATGGTATCTTCACTGCAGTGGTGTACGTTATACGAGACAAAGTTAATTTTCTTAGTTACAGTCATTGTATATTGCGACTGATTGAGACTCGGTGCTTTTCGTAATTTCGAACATTATATCCTAGACACAATAGTACTTTATTGAAGTGCAGAAAGCAATTTGCCCTGAGAATTTTGAGCGTTCCTTGATGTTATTCACTATGTGTAGCATAAATAACCGTAATAGTCCGGCTGCCAAAAGCCAATTTTTCACCTGACCTCTAATTACTTATATAGTTTTCTCCTCTGCTGATTATTAATCTTTGGGGTGTATATAATGATATCTAGAATGGTGTATATATTCAAAATGGCGTCCAAGATGGCGGCCGCGAAGAACTAAAATTCGAAAAGTCATATTATTTCACTGCGTTCTGCCATAAAGCAATTTTTTGTCCTAGATATATGTTTTGGGTTCCAATGAATTTAATAGAAAGGGTATGAGAAGTATGCGATGTACCGTTGCTATGGTAACTATCAATATGGCAGCAAAAAGGTGGTAAAGTGCGGTAAAAGGTGACCTCAGTCATTCAAAAGATTCCACCAATCCAAAAAATAATTGGACAATGGCATTTCCAGGCCTCCCCTATGTATAATAAGTCTAGTGACATACAGTCATATTCTTCTATGGGTTGAAAACTGTTGGATGTACCACTTCCAGTGCGTGAATTAAAACATATATCTTACACTTAAGATTAGCTATCATATATTGTGTGGCGCCCTCCAGCCCAGTTCCGGTGTGGACCTCCACTGCCCAAACCCCACCTGATGGTAACAGTATACACCCCTCACTAGATATCCTCAAATTTTCAGCCCCCAGGTTTGCGACCTCATTACCACACGCGTGAATTAGGCGTACACCACCCACTTAAATTCCTATATAGATTGTACACAAAAGAAACTGTCCTTTTTCTGTCCCAGTGGCCCTCCACTCACTTTTGTTGTGGTCTACCCCTGGTCAAACCACAACCGATGGTAACACGTGGCGTACATTATTATTTATGTGCGCGGTCGTTAAAAATAAATCAAAATTAATTAGCTGTAATACCATATACTGTTATCGTGTTTGACCTCCAGCAACCAAGATCAAGATCGATATAATTGCAATTAAGAATCAAATGTTCAGTGGCTCAGGTCAGGGTTGTGGGGGTGAGAGATCCGAACGGTTCAAACAGACTAAAAGAAAATACGAAACATAACATAACTTTACTTTAAAAAATAATATAAAATAATCGTGTTGCATTCTCTTTGCATCCTTAGGCCTACTTCTATAAACAATTCCTAAAGACCCCCGGCGACCAATTCCCATCTAAAACTAGTAGTTTGGTATTACTTTCCCCCCATCTCAAATATAGATTTGCATGCGCGTGTTGTCCTATGTGATTTAATGATGACGATTTACCAAAAAGGCTTATAACAACGTTAACCGCACAGTTTACATTAGGTTATGTTATTAGTTAGTGGCTTAATGCGAGATCAAAAACGTTATCGCCTCAAAGAATATCAAGAAAATTAATTAATTATTGTTAGATGCCATTTTCTGGCATCTGACCATGCATAGGCATGGGGGTCCTCCCATGCTCATTCAGAAGAAAATTCAACACAATCCCGTCCCAGTAGCAAAACTGAGGTGGTAAGACAAGGTTTGTAGGATGATATCGTTGTACAGGACATTGGACAAATGTTTCTAAGAATTTAGCCCCTATCAGGCGCACTCCCGAGTTATCCCGTGCGAGACTGCCCAAGCGGACTAAGCGGTGAACAGGTAAATTGGCGCGTAAACATGTAAAAAAAAACATTTTTCCTCAGAGGAAAATAAGGATCCCCATACTTAGGTGAGATATTGTATGGTGATGCCCCTTGCTTGATCTGAAATATTTACGTTGATGAGGTTACCACATCGGATTCTATGTATTATGCCGCGTAAGTCGCGTAAATATGTACCTTCCTTTATAATCACCACACTCGATCGGATGTCCCTGTGCTCAGATCGAAGGATTTTCTTCTGGGCCCATCATAGTACAAATTTACGGCCCGGTTTCTTGAAATTCTCATATTATACGACACAAAAGTATTTGTAAACCTCATATATGTCCAGGGGTGAAATTCTGTCATGTATTTTAATTTATACTATTTGGGGGTTTGATGACATTTGGCTGAGATTTTTGGTGGACATATTACAAACATTAATGACAATGATATGTATCACCAGCAAAACCGTGGAAGTTTCTGGGACGGAGATAGGGATGATTTCCGTATCGTACAAAGTGCGCCCTATAGCTACTGGCTGGACGCACATAAAATAATATATTTGCGTTAGGGTTAGGGGTTCCATTTACAGTTCTGACGGTATACGCTAGGATTTTAATACTAAACAACGGTCCTTCCACGGGGGTGCACCCGCATAGTGCATCAATTGGAATTGGGATACCACACCCGCTCCCCTCCACATTTGATATGCAGATGGGCATATATCGAACGTTAGGCATATCCGGGGCGATTCAAATGTATTATCGTCATTCTTACATAGTCAGACCAAACTTCATTCCACTCATTTGCTCATGTAGGAATATCCATCCATTCATAGTCCACTGGGCCATGTGTGGGTGGGCTGACGCAAGGAGCATGCACTTGAAATATATGCACCTTTCAAAACTGCTAATACCAAGGGCCCAAACATTAAACAACTGACACAATAATGAATATTAAGTACACCAACAAATATTGGGACCATGTACTTATTATGGCGGCATATATCCCAAGTATCTAACTAGGCATTCTTGAGTTATCCTGTTTACATGCTTTACCTTGTTTACCTTTATCTGCTGCCATCACTCAACTAATTAAGTACATACATATGCACTATATCAAATCATGCCTATGAGCACTATATGCCTTTGTAAGAATTATTATTTTTGTATTATTATTCATTTCTTAAACCTTATGTTAAACACAGTCCACTTATTAATATTCATGAACCTATATCTAACCCCCAAATATGGATCATGTACAGGCTAATAGCCTACATATATATCAGGAACCACATCCACCCATCATCCCATCCTTGAAATATTGTGTTCACAAGCTTTATCTATCTGCCGCCTTCTCTCATGAATAATGAATGGGGTCTTGCCTAATATACACCTTTACATCATATATGAAGCATTAGCAAGTATCACATCCATCCAACAATCATTTCTGGAGATACTATTTTCACAACTTAATTTGGTTTCTAATCTATCTATCTAGCACCCTCAGTCATGAAAATGTAATAAGATGATGCGCACTGTACATATGAAATAAACAATACAGAGACATTACACCTTTTCAAGAATATTACATTAAGCTCCTCCCATTAATATGGGTAGTAATGTGTAGTACAACAAAAACATGGCACATGCACATATTATGGGGTATACATTTTATAATATGACATTGATCCATCATGTGACTTTTGAGGTATGTTTAAAAGCAAGCATCACCCACACACATCATCAAGCATGCCATCTATTTGAACCAGCATATATTGAATAAAAATTGAATTTCCCCTCAGACCATAGAAGATGGCTATGACAAATGTTAATTTAATGTTCTATCAAGTGACAGTTCATCCTTAAAAAACAAGTAATGGTATGTTATTGCCATTCACATATGGCCTCAATGTAAAAATGGAGAATATTAAGCCTGAAATTTTACCTTTATTCATATACGATGTTTACCT
>JAODAF010012313.1:0-12281 GCA_027574765.1 Molpadia intermedia
GTTCGTGGTTGGTGTATTGTAGATGTTTCATTTGTCGGTTTATTATGGTAAGATTTTCGGGTGGTGTTTCGTTTGTTGGGTGGGTTTTTTGGTTTGTTTGTTCATGAATTACTGGTGATTCGTTGGCCTTTGGCCCGTGTCGTTTTGTCACGAAAAAAAGGCTGGCGGTGTATGTGTGTACTGTAAGGTCGTGTCTAAGGGAAATTGTGTAACGATATCTGTAAACACGTGTCGAGGACAGTCTCGACACGCTGGGAGGCTCGAAGTGGTTTTCCACCCTTGCCCTAGCAAGCGGCTACTGGTAGGTCGAAGTCGATGACATAATAGTACATTGGCGTACTTTCGATGAACATATCACACGTTTTACGGGCAGTTTTTTCAACGACTGATAGAGGCCCAAAAAAAGTGGGAGGGGATAAGTCGCAACCCAGACAAGGTCACGGCGGTGACAATATATGACAGAAGATTCATTAAAGGGTTTGCTAACATCGCCCGCCCCTTCATGCACTCACCGAGAAAGGGAAAGAGTGCTTTTTACTTGACAAAACAAGGGCCAAAAGAGTTCGTTTGGAGTGATGAATGGCCTTCACCACACTGAAGCACAGACTGACATCAGCTCCGGTACTGGCCTATCCGATTCGAGAGGACATTTTCATTCTGGACACCGACGCAAGCCAGTCTGGGATCTTTTATTTTATCCGCTACTTTAAACATTACCTACTCGGAAAAAGTTCATCCTCCGCACTGATCACGGGAGTCTACGCTGGCTGTTCTCATTTAAGGAACCGGAATGAGGTTGGCGTCCTTCTGACATATTTGTACACATTGTTGGTCCATCGGTAATGGGAGTGGCTACTAGCCGGCCGAACACATCTGACAAAGATTGGTGTTGACTCCATGCCGAGATCCACTCCGGATTTGAACGCCTTAAGGAACTGAAAGACCCGGAGCTGAAGCTGTTCATAGGCCTCCTAGAAGGTGGTAAACCAAGACCTCAATGGTCTCTGGTCTCGGATGGAACGGTTGTCTTCAAATATCTGGTCCCGCGTTCACTACAAATACTGCAACAAATGTCATCAATGTGGATCGAGAAAGAACCGTGCACCCATGCAACAGTACCGAGTGTGGGAATGCCAATTGTAATATATTCCAAGTGTACTGTATGGTATACGATATGATAAGAGTATGACATTATGATTTATTGATAACGTACGTTATCATAACACTTAACAACATTGTTCGTGCATTATTCTCGGTCACAAGATATGACACCAATGGAAAGAGTGGCCATGGATATAGCCTTCCCACAAACTTGTTGGAACCGTTTCATTCTGGTCGTTGGGGGAACAGTTTGTTTGTAGATTTGGAACCCCTCGGGAGGTATTTACGGACCAGGGTCTGGATTTTAAGTCTCGACTGTTTCAAAACATGTGCAAGAACGTTTTATTAGAACGATGGAGTGTATATTGACAAACTTCGTTTCCGAAAACCAAAGGGACAGCAAAGGGACAGCAACTACCGTTTGTAACAATGGCTTACCGTGCCACGGAGCATGAATCCACCAAGTACACTCCGAATGCATTGACGCTTGGGAGAGAAATTGAAATGCCACTGGATGTTATCGCAGGACTCCCCACTACTGAAGCTGACGGCGAAGACCATGGTAAACACCACACTCCACACATTGACTACGCAAGACAGTTATCAAAATGGCAAGACGGTATCAAGTCGGAGACACCGTGTGGCTATATGCCCGAAACTGCGACCCACTTGGGATGGGAGGTTACTGTAAGCTGGAAGTGGTCCACTTCGATAGGTTGAAACCTTACCGGGGGAGAGCGATACATCATGGTGGAAGAACACAGACTCCGGACCGAGTTCCCGATAGTAAGGACGCAGGGGTACGTGTGAGAATTCCAAATTCAAGAGAAGGGTGGTGAAAGCACACTGCAAGGTCCGAACGATATCCAAAATGCAGAACCTACTCGATACCACTTGCGACCCAGAAGGGCACACCTCCTCTAAAAGTAGGGAGGGCAGTACCACTCGGATACTGGCTCATCTCATTAGAGAAGGAGTGCGCCATCAATATCAAAAGTTTAAGACTTGACCTGAGTCAGAAATACTATGAGATAATTAAGAGAGACAAATGTTGACCCATAATCCAAGGGAAATGTCTTGAGATGACTGGGTGCAGGTTTGCTTGGAACAATTCTGCTTAAGAAATTCTTGATACGCAGACATGGATTAGCCGTGTATAGCCCCAGTGGCTCGTGCTCGGTCGTCGTGGGAAACAAGTTGCTAACGATTCCTAAGCATCGTTGTGAGCCATGTGGAAAAGTATTCAGCAGCGGTGGCAATTTCAGGCGTCATCTTCGAACGAGCTGCCCCGCTCAGGGAAAAAGAAAGACAGAGAAGTGCAGTTTCTGTGGAGAGGGGTTCTACCGAAAGGATGTGCTCAAAAGCCATGAGAAGGTCTGTCGAAATACCAGAGATGAGTGCAACCACACGGAAGGCAGTTATGTCGTGTTAAGCTTCATGGAATTTGGTTAGGATTAAGTTGTGCCTCTGTGGGTCATTGTTAGGTAATCTCTCACAGGATTTAATGGTATGGCATCTTATGTAACATTGGGTAACTGTATTGTAACAGGAATTAGCTTGCAAGAATGCCTTCATTTACAATTATTTTATGAAAGCCACAAGTTAATTAAAGAAAGTAAAATCTGTAGCACATTGTAACCGGGGAGGACTTATAAGAATACTATGGAGGGGAAGGGAGGAGAGTCTTCATTCAGGCCAGCCAGTTCTTAGTTAGAATATGAATATATAGGTTGCTTCGACACATAGGATGCTAGTAGGTTGATACCACGCAGCTACATTCTATATGTGCAATACGCACTATTTTCAACGATATTCTCCTTTTATGCGGTCTAACGTAGAAACTGGCAAGACTCGTTGAACTTATTTGATTGAACACATTGAACATGTTTGATTGTGACTGTAACCGAGGAAGTAAGGAATAAATCGCTTGGAGAACTTTACAAGACAGCCTCAGATTTTTTTTGTTGGTTCCTACCCATCGTCATATATTGGCCAATCATAATACATCATCTTGGGCCAAGGACACCACCCTGCTGGCCACTGCGCTACCAGGGAGAAAATCGTTACATTGGTGGCAGCGGTGGGATCTCTTTTTAAAGACGTTTGGAAAGAAGACACAGAAGAAATGGCAAGTAAACCTGTAATTAATATAGACCGTACTGATAGGTTAGCACAGAACAGGGAAGATGTGTTGGAACAAATAGAGTTCATGAGAGTAGAATGTGAACGATTATTACCTGAGATCGGGGCTATAAAGAAGACACAGGAAACCGGGGTTGCCTCAGCGATCACTAGAAGCAGCGAAGAATTTCATGGCTTACCACCACCAGGGTTTCCTGTTAAACAGCGAGAGAGAAAGACAACCGAAGGGACGGAAGTCTTCCCTATTAGCCAGGGTGTCAGATACCAGACGGAATCCTACATCCTTGGGTCGGAGTCGAACCATTCGGATTCAACTCCTTCCCATCGTAGTCGAAACCTTGCGGATTCGACCAGGGCTAGACAGACAACGAAACCAGTCGGTGTCCATCATGAAATGAAGGCTGCACCCGACTCGTGCGGGATAGAGGAGAACCGTAGGCGAGGTGATCCAAGCAGATCCACAGGGTATCTAGAATCAACAAGACTACCGAGCCAAAGCCAAGGAGATCACTATCAAGGCAGCGATCACAGAAGGCGAGTACCCTATTGTTTACCCTCTAGGGGGAGTTGAATGAACCAGAGTCTGTACCCAGGCAACTCGACAGAGACTATATAAACCACGAATCTAAGCAAAGGGGGCAAAACCAATCGGAATTTGTCTCACAGAGTCACCAAGCCTACCCGAACATACCGTTGGGGAGGGAGCCAAGCCATTCGGAATATGCTCCCGAGTCACGTGATCGAGACCAATCGGATTTCGACTTCATGCGGCGGAGACGACTCCACACGGACTTCCCCATCCATGGAACCCCTGGCCGTCGCGATACACCTCAAAGGCCTCTAATGTTACCGGAGAAATTCGACGGTAAGCAATCGTGGGAGGAATATGTGGCACATTTCGAGAGCGTCGCCGACATAAATGGTTGGGACGCCATAGAAAAAGCTTCGTATCTAAAGGCAAGCTTGAAGGGGGATGCATTGGCCACAATCACCGAGATGACCCCGAATATGAGAGTAGATTGTCATACACTGATGTCAGCGCTAGAAAGGAGATTTGGGCATACGCACCAAAGACCGCTATTTAGAGCACAGTTGACAATGAAGAACAGAGAGAAGGGTGAATCTGTACAGGAATTGTCACAATCCATTCGTCGACTTGTGAATGGTGCCTACCCTTTTCTGGAAGGTTTGGCTAAAGAGGAAATTGCCCTGGAACACTTTCGAAATGCTCTTGGTGACCTCGACCTGCAGAGAGCAATTTTCATGGCCAAGCCAAGATCGCTAGCGGAGGCTGTATCGATCGCAGCGGAAATGGAATCATTCCAAAGGGCTCAAACACAACATACAAAGCAACGGGGCAACGTCCGTCAAGTTCAAAGTCAGGGAAAAGCAAGTATAACGCCACCAGCATCTCTTGACATGGCCCATCTCTTGCTGTTATTGCAAGAGATGAAGGAGGACCTTTCGGATCTCCGGGCATGGCAAAAGTCAATGGTAGATAGAGATGACCGGTCGGATATCTCTACCTCGGGTGGTCAGCGAGGGCAAAGATACGAGCCACGCAGATGTTGGAATTGCGGACAGGTGGGGCATTTCCGAGATCGGTGTCCACACCCGAAGAAGAACCCACGTTTCAACCGGGGAAACGGAACGGAGTCGGGCCAGTAGGCCCAAACCCGGCTCACGATCTCAGAGTACGAGGGCCTAAAAATTACAGTAAGCAACGGGGGCAGATACAGCCGCGGGACACTGAACAAACCCCTCACCTTGATACCTCCGGAATGTTTGTGCGAGTAAACGTCGATAACGTACCGGTTGAATTTCTGGTTGACACGGGCGCTACGGTTACCGTTATATCGAACAGGACCTTTGAGAAGCTGTCAATGAAATCCAGATGAAGGTAAAAAAGAAGAAAGATTACTTGTGGCTAGCAGACCGCAGCCGCATAGAAAACAAAGGGAATGTAAGCCTGGAGCTATGTATAGGGGGCAAAAATTATGAGCATGATGTTCATGTTGCAAAAATCGACGACGAAGCAATACTCGGGTTAGATTTTCTGATAGAACACCACTGTCAGTTAGATTGGAAAAGAGGTACGATCAATATCGAGGGAAAAGAAGTACATCTTCATCCGGGAAGTGTGGATGGTTTTTATCGCTTGAAAGTCATCGAGACAGTCGTCGTGCCTGCGGGGAGTGAAGTCGTTACCACTGCAGAGGTGTTGAGAAAACGCCGCAGGGGATACACTGAGAAAACAAATTATGCGGAGGTGGGGCTGGTGTCCCCTTTGTCAAGTTTTCTAGACGGACATGAGGTCGTAGTGGCTCATTCCCTAGTGGATGTCACAAAGGGGACTGTGCCCCTGCGAGTGTTCAACCCCACCGAGGCTGATGTGACCCTCTATCGGGACTCACAGCCGGCGATTATCGAATTCTCTGTTGAATATATTGAGGGAATAGATGAGACTACCCCATCAACTGACCAAGATTCGACGATGCTCCGTGGTATTTATAGGGCTGACACGTCCAAAGACGATGAAATGAGAGGGAAAGAATCAGCTGCCCTACCTGAGCATCTCCAGGAATTGGCAGATAGTGTGGGTGACTCTTTGTCTGACACCAAACGGAGTCAGGTGGAGAGTCTGCTCATAGAGTTCAGGGATCTCTTTAGTACCCGTAATGACCGAATCGGAAGAACCAACATCGTGACGCATAAAGTAAACACCGGGAAAAGCTCTCCTATCAAACAACACCCAAGACGAATACCCATTCATAAGCAAGCTGTTGCCGACCATGAAGTGGAAAAGATGCTTCAGAGTGGGGTCATCCAACCTTCCCAGAGCCCGTGGGCCTCACCGATTGTCTTAGTAAGAAAAAAAGATGGCTCGACCCGCTTTTGTGTGGACTACCGGAGGCTTAACGAGGTGACAATTAAAGATGCCTATCCTATCCCGAGAATCGAGGACAGTCTCGACACGCTGGGAGGATCGAAGTGGTTTTCCACCCTTGACCTAGCAAGCGGCTACTGGCAGGTCGAAGTCGATAAAAAGGACAGGGAGAAGACCGCTTTTGTTACTAGAAAGGGGCTGTACGAGTTCACGGTGATGCCATTTGGCCTATGTAATGCGCCGGCTACGTTCCAACGCCTCATGGAAAGAGTTTTAAGTGGGCTTCAGTGGGACGTCGCAGTGCTATACATAGATGACATTATAGTACATGGGCGTACTTTCGATGAACATATCACACGTTTACGGGCAGTTTTTCAACGACTGATAGAGGCCAACCTAACGCTGAAGACCACGAAATGCAGTCTGTTCCAAAGAAAAGTGGAATTTCTGGGTCATATTGTCTCAGGCGAGGGGATCAGTCCCAACCCCGACAAGGTCACGGCAGTGACAAAGTGGCCAACCCCGTCAAAACTGAAAGAACTTAGGAGCTTTGTGGGCCTGGCAGCGTATTACAGAAGATTCATAAAAGGGTTTGCTAACATCGCGCGCCCCCTTCATGCACTCACAGAGAAAGGGAAAGAGTTCGTTTGGAGTGATAAATGTGAAGAGGCCTTCACCACACTAAAGCACAGACTGACATCAGCTCCGGTACTGGCCTATCCGACTCGAGAGGACCCTTTCATTCTGGACACAGACGCAAGCCAGTCTGGGATCGGGGCGGTCTTATCCCAAAAACAATCCGGTCAAGAGCTTGTGATTGCGTACGGCAGTCGACTTCTAACGAAAAGAGAGAGAAACTACTGTGTTACCAGAAAAGAGCTGCTTGCGGTAGTTTATTTTATCCGCTACTTTAAACATTACCTACTCGGACGAAAGTTCCTGCTCCGCACTGATCACGGGAGTCTACGCTGGTTGTTCTCATTTAAGGAACCAGAAGGACAGGTTGCCAGATGGCTTGAGAGGTTGGCGTCGTTCGACTTTGACATAGAACACCGAGCAGGGTCGAAACACTCAAATGCAGATGCCCTTTCTCGATCTCCGTGTACACAGTGTGGGTTTAATGATGTTACCCCTGTCAACACCAGTCCACCGGTAATAGATGTAGTTGGAGTGGCTACTAGCGGCCCGCAAAATAAATGGCCCACAAAAAGAGAAGTTGGAACACATCTTACAAAGATTGCATGTGTTGACTCCATGCCGAGATCCACTCCGGATTTGAACGCTTTAGGGAACTTGTCACCAGATGAAATTAGAGGAGAACAACTGAAGGACCCGGAGCTGAAGCTGTTCATAGGCCTCCTAGAAAGTGGTAAACCAAGACCTCAATGGGAGGAAGTCTCGGATGCAAGCGCTGATGTCAAATTTCTCTGGTCTCGGATGGAACAGTTATGTCTTCAAAGAGATGTCTTGTATTTGAGATGGGAGGATGCCACTGGGGAATCTGTATGTTTCAAATATCTGGTCCCGCGTTCACTGAGACGTCATGTACTGTTTCAACTCCATGACGCCAAGACAGCTGGTCATTTGGGGGCTGCCAAGACTTGGAAAAAGGCAAAGCGCTCACCAGTGTATTGGAAGAACATGCGGAGGGACATCTACGAATACTGCAACAAATGTCATCAATGTGGATCGAGAAAGAACCCCAACAGGAAGAACCGTGCACCCATGCAACAGTACCGAGTGGGAATGCCCATGGAAAGAGTGGCCATGGATATAGCTGGACCCTTCCCACAAACTTGTCGTGGGAACCGTTTCATTCTGGTCGTTGGTGATTACTTCAGTAAATGGACGGAAGCCTATGCGCTACCTAATCACACAGCAGAGACTGTCGCCAACACCTTTGTGGAACAGTTTGTTTGTAGATTTGGAACCCCTCGGGAGGTATTTACGGACCAGGGTCGGGATTTTGAGTCTCGACTGTTTCAAAACATGTGTAAAGAACTAGGGATCCAGAAAACCCGCACATCGCCCTACCACCCTCAATCCGACGGCATGGTAGAACGTTTTAATAGGACGATGGAGTGTATGTTGACAAACTTCGTTTCCGAAAACCAAAGGGACTGGGATCAGCAACTACCGTTTGTTACAATGGCTTACCGTGCCACGGAGCATGAATCCACCAAGTACACTCCGAATGCATTGATGCTTGGGAGAGAAATTGAAATGCCACTGGATGTTATCGTAGGACTCCCTACGAATGAAGCTGACGGCGAAGACCATGGTAAACGCCACACTCCGTACATTGACTACGCAAGACAGTTACGGGAGAGGATGGAGTCGTCGTTCGATACAGTTCGTGTAAACCTTGGAAAGGCGATGACCCGACAGAAAAAACACTATGACAGGGCAAGTAAAATGGCAACACGGTATCAAGTCGGAGACACCGTGTGGCTATATGCCCCAACGAGAAAAATCGGACTAAGCCCGAAACTGCGACCCACTTGGGATGGGCCTTACATTATAATAAAGCAACTGACCGAGGTTACTTACCGTGTACAAAAGAGCGCCAGATGTAAGCCGAAAGTGATCCACTGCGATAGGTTGAAACCTTACCGGGGGGAGAGCGATACATCATGGTGGAAGAACACTGAAACTCCGGACCGAGTTCCAGATAGTAAAGACGTAGGGGTACAATGTGAGAATCCCCATTTCAAGGACATCGGTTCAGAAAGCAAAACACAGAATCAAAAAGAGAAGGGTGGTGAAAGCACACTTCAAGGTCCGAACGACATCCAAAATGCAGTCCCTACTCGATACCACTTGCGACCCAGAAGGGCGAGGTAAGGAATAAGTAGGGGAGTACAGCTCCATTCGGAAGCTGCACTTCTCCCCTAAAAATAGGGAGGGCAGTACCACTCGGATACTGGCTCATCTCATTTGAGAAGGAGTGCGCCATCTATATCAAAAGTTTAAGATTTGACAGGTGTCGTTTAACCCAAACTGTGTCGGAAGTCGGAAATACTATGAGAGAATTAAAAGAGACAAATGTTGACCCATAATCCAACGGGAATGTCTTGAGAAGTTAAGCCCATTCATCACAAAGGGGAAATATGTGACTGGTTGTAGGTTTGCTTGGAACAATTCTGCTTAAGAAATTCCTGATACGCACTGGGATAATGGGGCTTAACGATGAAGGATGACAAAGAGAAATACTTAAACTTTAAAGAAAGGCAGACTTATATAACTGTGTTTTTGCTCGGTCTTTAGTCAAAGCGCAGTCAGAGCTTGAGCAAGTAAACAGTCAATAATTATTAGAAAACAAGTTGCTAACGATTCCTAAGTGAATATGCATCGTTGTGAGCCATGTGGAAAAATATTCAGCAGCGGTGGCAATTTCAGGCGTCATCTAAGAACGAGCTGCCCCGCTCAGGGAAGAAGAAAGACAGAGAAGTGCAGTTTCTGTGGAGAGGGGTTCTACCGGAAGGATGTGCTAAAACGCCATGAGAAGGTCTGTCGAGATACCAGAGATGAGTGCAACCACACGGAAGGCACTCATGTCGGGTCACACCATTCGGACGTGACCCGCAGCAACCCGGGTCAGCTCCATTCGGAAGCTGGTCCTAGTTCTGCGCCCATCGTTGATCTAGACATCGACCCCCGTGACGAGTTGGCAGGTGAGCTCCGTGGAACTAGGGAAGCAGAATCCCAGACGTCACCTGCACGGATTTCCCCGAACAGCGAAAAGCACTGCCTCAAGCGCGGCGAAATCATCATCGTCGGTGGTCGCCGCTTGAGACTGGACGAGACCATAGTCGTAGGTGCAGTTCAAGTGGCCGGACCTACGGAAAACACCACACAGACGGACCAGACCAGTGGCCTTGATTTTCAGGAAGGCTGGAGCCTGGACAACACCCTCATCGGGTTTGACACACAGGGCAACCTTCTCTCCAGGACCAGAGTCGTCCATAGCTACAGCTGTCCGGTCCGCACTCTTCAAACTTATGGTGGACCTTATAACCAGTTCTTTGCACCGCCGGAATATTCAACAAGACCGCCGTATGCAGGAATAGTGCCTTCAGGAGCACCGCTCCCACCGAGGTTCCCCATAACCAATCCCCAGGGCTTTGAAGATTTTTTTGATCGGGAGACACAACGACACGCTGAAGGCCTCTGAATGACTTTGAACAATTCTCAGGATCATTTTAAGTTTCAAGGTGAATTTGTTGTTTTTATTACATGGAACTGGATTGAACTTATAGTTTTTGACGAAAGGAGTATAGAAAGGATTGGACATGGTTATTAAGTAAAATGTACTTTTTGTTATAGAACTTGGTAACAAATTTAATTATTCTTTTCTATCTTGTATTTTAAAGAAAATGTTGAACTATTCTTATTGTTTGATTATTCCCGTAACTAACAATGATCTACGGAGGCATCGTATTGTGGTATTGTTCGTGGTTTACTAAAGCCCACCTGATTTAGTCTGTGGGGCTCTATTTTTGTCATATGAGGGCGTATGACGGTAATTAAGTAGGGAAGAGTGTAATGCTGGGATCGACCTTGTATTAGGTCATATGGATTCTGTGCAGCAATTGTTGGTCCTAGGGTACAATTGCGGAGCCTCTACTTGTGTGGAAAGGATTATGTGGATCCTTTGAGGAATAGTGGAGCACTGTTAAGCTTCATGGAATTTGGTTAGGATTAAGTGTGCCTCTGTGGGTCATTGTTAGGTAATCTCACACAGAATTTAATGGTATGGCATCTTATGTAACATTGGGTAACTCACCGTAACTGTATTGTAACAGGAATAGTTAGGCTTGCAAGAATGCCTTTATTTACATTATTTTATGAAAGCCACATGTTTGGGGATACTTCTTCCTTTATGCTTTAGGCTACATAACTTAATTCCTGCTAAGTTAAAGAAAGGATAATCTGTAGCCCATTGTAACCGGGGAGGACTGATAAGAATGCCATGCAGGGGAAGGGAGGAGAGTCTTTATTCATGCCAATCAGTTCTAAGTTAGACATTGGAGGAAGACAACTGTGGGATAGTCAGGAATAGATTGCTTCTACACATAGGATGCTAGTAGGTTTATACCACGCAGCTACATTCTATATGTGCAACACGCACTATTTTGAACGATATTCTCCTTTTCATTCGGTCTAACGTAGAAACTGGTTAGACTCGTCGAACATATTGGATTGAACACATTGAACATATTCGATTGTGACTGTAACCGAGGAGAGTAACTAATAAATAACTTGGAGAACTTTACAAGACAGCCTCAGATTTCTTTTGTTGGTTTCTACCCATCGTCATATTTTGGCCAATCATAATACACCATCCTAGGCCAAGAACCCACCCTGCTGGCCACTGCGCTACCAGGGAGAAAATTCGTTACAATATATTATACCTATATTATATTGATATATATATACCTATGTTATGTCTTAAGAACATAACATACAGTGTAGTTGCTTTTATATGTATGATTTTCTCCCTTCACTTAATACGGGTTCTGGACTTTCTGCAGTCCAGCAATATATGAATGGACACAGACATGCATGATATGAAGTCCAATATAATTAATTGACTCTCGGGAATCTACAGTGTAACAATGTTTAATATACTGTTCAATTATTGATTGCTCGTTGAGATTAATCAGCTTAATATTAGTTCTGGTTCAACGAACTGGGTACTGGGTGATCGTCTGCCTCAATATTTTCATATGAAGAAGCTAGGCTAGCTTATACAACCTAATGATTTCGATGGTTTCTGATGTCTTCAGAGATCCAGAGAAAATATACTAGTATAACTACCAAAGTTTTAATTGGACTGATTCCTTCTTTTTATTCCTCTTCAAATAAAATCAAAGTTAATTAGGAAAAATGATTGGCACTAAATGAAATATAGAGATATAAAGAGATAATTGACTTCCTACATTGTTAAGGTTAAAGTGTCCAAGTCTGGGCGATTATCTCAATGGGTTTTGGTTCCTTGCTTTAGCAAAAGGAACCTATGCATTCAGGTTGGCGTGTGTATGTGTGTATGCTCTAACTCAACAAGGGAAAGACGCATGGAAGTCATATTTGGCATACAGATCCGCCATAGTTAGTAGATGTGCCCTATTGTTTTTGGTGCCCGCAAAGG
>JAODAF010012424.1:0-12279 GCA_027574765.1 Molpadia intermedia
TTTCGAACCTCTGGAAATACCAGTGATAAGAGATTCTCGTTTTTATTTTCTCAGATTGACAGAAATAAATGGTTGTCTTTTAAATACGACATTATTTTCTCGGTGTATACATTGGTCACGTGCATGAAGTTTCTGTATTCCCCATACAACACTGAATTAATGAATGACACAGGGTCACTTCCCCACAATAGCAAAGCTTTTTGGCAAGTTTGTATTCTATTTACAGTGTCACCAATTGGAACTACTCCCTCACTTCCCCACAAATACACTTCCCTCATGGAAAAAGTGGAAAAATAGAATTTGTTTACAGCAATTTACGACCAAGGAATTCAGTTTGGGGATATTCTCTTCTAAGAGGAGCCACAAACATCAAAACAAACTGTAGAATAAAGTCCCCCATCGTTTAACCATAGCAAATCTTGTCCGGAGTGACGATTTATTCCAATAGGCCATGTCAATTTGGTCCAGGGAGACTGCATATACTGGTTAATCCAGAGGAAATTGTCCTAGGGAGACTAGGACAGAAAATGCGGAATTAGAGGGGACATGGGACCATATTTGCTGATACACCGGCGCTACATATATATACGCCGGTCTCGCTAGCACTGAAAGCGGATTTCTCCATTCTGGAGCCACTCAGTGGGTAGAGAAACCATAGTCTAACGTTCGCTAACAGTTGACGAAGTGTTTATTAAATAATTATTCTATCGAATTCAATAAACAGTATTCGTCGAGACATATTGTACAGCCAATATGTCAAACGTTCAACATATTTCTGTAGAGGCATGTAGGAAGTAAAACAATATATTTTGATTTCATTTTCACTATGTACTGTTATGTATTTAGTCATGTGATCAGAAAGTATCCACATACTGCAACATAAATGGTAATAAAAGTCAATAAATCACAACATCTAGTGAAAAAGACAAGCCAAGCTAAAAACGTTATTGTCTCCTCGATAGTCATCGATAACATGAATGAAACAGAGTATATTGTACAACATTAATGTCGTAGTTAGTCATGATTTGATGTTCGGTGGTGGTTATTACACATTTAATACAGATTGAAAATATAATAATTAATCATTTTATGCGTCATTTATCCTTGTTGGTACTCTGCATAAATACTTTGGTAGGCCTACTTGCATAGATCCTGATTCGCAAGACAGACACCAACTCACCATGCTATGAGATTTGAGAGTTGAAGTACTTAAAAGAGACTAAAATATTGAAAATCTCTCAAAAAGGAGTAGAAAATAGGGACGTCTCTTTGTGGTGGATAGAGTAGCGTAATCGGGGCTCTGATCATAGATTGTGTATGGAAAAGGGGTTCGATGTGGGCCTTGATATCAAAGTGTGGGTAGTCGACATCTATAGCAATATTAAATGTACCCTTCCCATGGAGCCTATATGTGCTTAATAGAAGGATTAAGATGCACTTGTCAGTTAATCAATAATTACAAATATCGCAACTTCGAATCAACGTGGGGAGGCAGCTGAGAGAGCAAGAACTTTTTTCTAGAAAGCTGCCCACGTATCACCGGGGCTACACCACTGCTAGATGGGTATAGAGAGGAGTACGGTACCACAGCGGCGAGGATTACCACCCGACGCACCCCACGATAAAACAATATAACACTCACCGACATTCTAGCGGCCGCTGGAGACAATGTAGGACCACTGAACATCGAACAAGCTATTTTTCGCCACCAAGGACATTACTCTCGAAGCTCATACGCTATCGAGACTACGGCACTGTATGGATTTAACATACCGTCCTTTTATAAAAATAGTCAGTAAAATCCCTACATCACATGATACTTCAAACCACAGCTCTTCTAATAGGTATCAACATCTGGTATATAGTCCGTGAACAGGACCTATGCTACAGTACGTTATAACGAACCGTTTCATAGGTCCTGTTCACGGACTGTACATCTGACCATAATTAGATGATGCTTTACCTATAAACTGAACTACTTAAACTTGCTTGTACTTTGGTCCATTATGTTTTAAGGTATTCTAAGAATTGGCATAAACTGTTCATACTAATTATGGAATATTGCTTGGGTCAAGATCTTACAGCAAATTCCAGGTCCTGGGGGAAGCGCGGGGGTGGGGGTGGGGCATGGTCGTGTATTCCGGGTAGCAAAGAACATTTGGTACACTAACTTTACATATGTGGTTAAATATTGGGCATATTTGTTGTTATTGAATGTAATTTATTGCGTAATTCATAAAGATTACAGGCTAAGAAGAAAGTGGTAGAACTAGATGAGCGGAAGTTACATATTCAACTATATTATACTCGTTGATGAACCGTTCACTCAATGTACAACACTTCTCATTTACGGTTCGTAGGTAGGACTTAGTACATCCAGTTACAATCAACCAGTACTGCTACAACTTTTTTCATCAACCAGTAATGTTACAACTGTAACCAGTAATGTGACAACAGTAACCAGTAATGTGACAACAGTAACCAGTAATGTTACAAATTCAACCGGTAATTGTCATATACTGGAACTACTTTATATTCGCTCCCGATTGGAGTATTTTATTACACATGTTGTTATTGTGTCAAGTGTGACACACGACTGGTATCGCTACGCCAGCTCACATTGTTGAAACTCATGTCTAAAATATATCTTATAAATGCAAGCTATTTGTGCATTCACTGAGTTTTATTTCATGGTGGCAGCTACGGAAACTGAACCGCGATCACTTTGCCGTCAAAATCATTAGTGTTTTGGATAATAAACATTAGAAACGTATACGATTTTGAACTTTTTGTTTGATTTTCCGCGAGTGAGTCAAGAACCTTAGGCTAAAGATAACGCTAGGCTTGCACAGTCTGCGTGAAACCATAGCAACTGCAACTAGTCAGCTAACGTTAGTCAGTTAGTGTGGAAGTGATCAGAACAAACGTAGGTTTAAGTTATGGACTATTGTCAATGTTGTACTTCATGATTACGGAGATTTTGACTGCTATATACTGTGAGTTATACTAAGTTACATGCATTGACGTTACTACTTATTTGAATTACAATATGGCTATGATGGCAGCTGCACGGGACACTCCATTATTAGATTGGAATGCGCCTGATATGGCTAAGGAACTTATGGAATTCAAACAGATGTGCAATTTGTTTTTTAAAATAAACAAGACGCCGGTCATTGAACAGAGCAACAATATCATGTATTGGACGGGGAAGGAGGGACTCCGTATGTATAATACATTTAAGTTAGTGGATAAAGATCTTGAGGATCCAAAGAATCTTTGGACTCGATTTGAAAAGGAAATCCTGCCAAAAGAAAATGCCAGAATTCATAGGTTTGAATTTAAGGACTATAAACAAAAGGATGATGAAAAAATTGACCAATTCGTTCTTCGGTTGCGAGAAAAAGCAGCGTTGTGTGCCTATCATGAAAGCGACGCATACAATGAATTGGACACCAGACTTACGGAACAACTACTTAATGGTGTCAAGTACACTAAAATTCAGAAAGAATTATTGGGGACTGATCTTGCAATAAAATTTCAAGAAGCTACTGATAAAGCAAAAGCTCATGAAACTACAGAGGATCATTTCAGCCGCTTCAAATCCGTGCAACATGAAGGTGTGCGCCAGGTAGATGCAGTTCGAACATATAGAGACTGTAAATTCTGCGGTACCAAACATGTCTTCGGGAAAGAAAGATGCCCAGCTGCTAACAGCAAGTGTGAAATTTGCAAGAAAGTGGGCCATTGGAAGGTGAAATGCTACCGTGCGAGACAGATGGAAGAACAACAACCGGTGAAACGAAAGGACAAACAGGCAAAGGAAAGAATAAACTATAAAGACTCTGTTGAACTTGATTTTGAATCAATGAGTTTTGAATCCGTTGAGATTAACGTCAGCGAATGTGTGGGCAATATGAATGCTGATACTCATGAATCAAAGGTGCCGAAGACTGTATTTGGCAAGGTCAAAATAGAGTTACCAGGTAGGAATGGATCTTTTACATTAAGAGGGAAATTAGATTCTGGTGCTGAGGGTAATGTCCTGCCGTATCGCCTGTATAGGCCAATGTTTCCCAATAAACATCTTCAACCATCCAACGCTAAACTCAATGCATATGGGGGTGCACAGATTAAGAATTATGGTTGTGTGCCAATTGAATGTTTTGCTAATGGAAAACATTCAAAAGAGATTTTCCATGTATGTGATGGAAATTATGCCTTGTTTGGATTACAAATGTGCCTTGGACTAGGGATGATTGCTATAAATATTGATAGTTTAGTGGATGGCCCCAAGCACTACACTAAAGATAGTCTTATCAACGCCCATCCCTCTAGGTTCAAAGGTATTGGGAAGTTTGAGGGTACTTTTCACATAACCCTCAAAGATGATGTCCAACCGGTTATTCAACCACCCAGAAAATACCCCATACATATGAAAGATGAAATTGTATCAGCGTTGAATAACTTGGTGGAATTAGGTGTTGTTAAACCTGTTGAAGAACCAACAGATTGGGTCAATGCTCTAGCATTTAGTAGGAAAAGTGATGGTAAGCTAAGGATCTGCCTAGACCCCTGCCAATTGAATAAGGCAATTAAGAGGACCTACCACAAAACCCCTACACTAGAAGAGATTACGTACAAGCTTAACGGTGCTAAGAAATTTAGTAAGCTTGATGCTAGACATGCTTTTTGGAATTTTGTGTTGGACGAAGAGTCCAGTAGACTTACAACCTTCAACTCTCCACTAGGTAGACTTAGATTTACTAGGTTACCATATGGCTTAGTTGTAAGCTCTGATGCTTTCCAAGAAAAAATGGATCAGATCTTAGTGGACTGTCCCAATGTTGTGAACATAGCTGATGACATCATTGTGTTTGGCACAGATGATGATGATCATGACAAGAGTCTAGATAGGTTAATGAATGTTGCTAGGCAACATGGCTTAGTATTTAACCCAGATAAGTGTGAGATAAATGTGGACCGAATCAATTTCTTTGGATGCTATTATGATAAGCATGGTGTACACCCAGACCCAAAGAAGGTTGAGGCCATTAAGGCTTTGACTGCACCTGCTACTGTGGCTGAACTTCAGTCATTCCTGGGAACTGTACAATATATGTCTCCATTTATTCCAAAATTGGCTGATTTGACAGAACCACTTAGATTGCTTACACATAAGGGTGTGAAATATGAATGGAATCCATCCCATGATCAAGCTTTTAGCAAGATTAAGGATAGCATATCATCAGATATGACCCTTGCATATTTCAACCCAAAGTTAGAAACAGTAATACAGGTAGATGCTTCCCAGACGGGATTAGGAGCAATTCTTTTTCAAGAGGGTAAGCCAGTTGCCTGTGCTAGTAAGAGACTAACAGACACTGAGAGACGATACGCTAATATCGAGCGAGAGTTTCTAGCGCTTGTATTTGCATGTGAACGATTCCATACTTATGTTTATGCCTCTAGCTTTATAATTGAGTCTGACCATAAGCCATTGGAGAACATACAATACAAGAACTTAGCTAGTACCCCTCCAAGGCTACAAAGATTGAAATTGCGACTGCAACCATATGACTTGACCATTAGGTACAGACCTGGTAAGGAAATGTTTTTTCCAGATATGCTATCTAGATTAGGGACGGTTGATGGTGCAGAGATTGACTTGGACAAGACTATTCACATGCTAACTTTCTCTGATGACAGGGAAAAAGAGTTACAATTAGAGACCAGTAAGGACTCTGAATTAATCACTCTTGCTAAAGTTGTGAATGAGGGTTGGCCAGAAACAGCCCAGGGTCTTCCTAAGAGTTTAAGGACTTATTTTTCATGTAAAGACCAGATTTCCATCGACAAGTCAATATTGATGAAAGGGGATAGAATTATTATTCCTAAACTATTAAGACCAAGAATACTCAAGAGTATCCATGAAGGTCATTTGGGCATTACAAAATGTCAGCTACGGGCTAAATCCAGTGTGTATTGGCCGGGTATTGACAGTGACATTGAGAATTATGTCCGAAAATGCCAAACATGTCAGAAATTCATGAAAAGGCAAGTAGCCGAGCCACTTAAACCCCATGTGATCCCAGATAGGTCTTGGGAAGTCCTAGGCACTGATCTATTTGTTTACCAAGGATCAAATTACCTAGTAATTGTGGATTACTACTCGAAATTTCCCATTGTAAGGAAAATCACAGGAAAATGTGATGGTCCTGCTATAGTCAGGACTATGAAACAAGTATTTAGTGAGATGGCAATTCCTAAGAAGGTTATATCTGATAATGGACCTCAGTTTGATTGTGAGCATTTTAGGAAATTTGCTAAGGAATGGTGTTTTGACCATGTGACATCCAGTCCTACATTTCCTCAGAGTAACGGTCTTGCTGAGAGAATGGTCCAGACAGTTAAGAATATAATCAAGAAGTGTACTGATTCAGATTCAGATATTGATATGGCCCTACTAGTGCTTAGGTCAACTCCGATAGATAACAAATTGCCAAGTCCATCAGAGTTACTATGCTTTAGGAAATTTCAGTGTAACTTGCCAGTGAAAATCACGAATGAGTTGCCTGAGAAAGACACAATCAAGACTAGGCTTGTAGATAGGCAACAGAAACAGAAACACTATCATGATACACCAGGAGTCAGAGAGTTACCTCCATTAAAAGTAGGTCAAAGTGTTACTGTATTGAAGGACAATGACATTTGGACACATGCTGTGGTTAAGGAGAAGTGTTTAGAACCTCGATCCTATGTTGTCCAAACTCCAAATGGAAATAGATTGAGAAGGAATAGGAAACATCTTAGAGATATTCAACCAACCAATGTCTCTTCTCCTCCCAAGGTATAAAAAGTTTGTAATTTCACATGAACACATATTTGAATATATACTTAACAATATTACCTATTGTGTGTCTGAACATACCGTCATGCATACTAGTGAATGTTTGTATTTACATCAGAAATAATAAAAGCACATAACAGAATAGCAAGTTTTCCCTTCTTCGATGTTCTCTGTCAACCACTTGCCATTTGTGAGTTATTTACAAGCCAACCCTTACAAACATGTATATATGTCACATACAAGCTTAATAACAAGAGCATCATTTGGGAGTTCTGTGAAGAAAAATCTTCCAAAATGATAAATATGTACCTATTATGGCTTTCATGTAGGTCCTACACTAAAAAATGACCCGTAGTTTAACATTCACTAACTGATGACTTTCACCAACAAATGTCAAAATCGGGTACATCCCATCTCTCATAACTTTGAACCCTCTCCTTAAACCGGTAACCTCCAATAGCTGTAGCATCACTTTGACGGTTTCTATGACATCATGACCACTGGTGACTTCAGATGACCTTTCACCTCGATTGAATGTACACTTTGTTCCCCTTCACTAAATAATGACACATTTTAATGATTTGATGATCTCAGATGGCCCTTGATCTTGTCCCCTTCACTACAAACCAATGAAAATTTGTCGAAGCCCCATCATGAAGCAGCAGTTTGACCATTTGCTGTGGTGTGACCGACCATTGACCTTCTGTACAACTTGCATTCCCTTTCACTAACTGATGACTGCCACCAACATGGGTAAAAATTGGTTCAGGTGCCTAGAAGAAACATTTAAGTTTTTACAACTCCTGACCAATAGTATTTGACCCCTGGTAACTACAAATTACCTTCAATTACTTTTCCCCTTACACCCAATAGGCACCATATCTTGCTTTTTTTTACTGTATTTGACCACTGGTGACCCCAAATGATCATTGACCTACATTTTATACACAGTTAAGAAGACCCTCAACAGGCAGCACAAGTTGGCCAACGTCTCCAAGTAATTAACATTTTGAATTGTTGACAGATGGATAGATAGACATAATGAATGACAGACACATTGTCATGGCACGAGCAAAGCCACTGGCAAAATGATTTGTTTCTGTTTTTGAGCATTCATCATCAAGTTGTCACTTCATAAAAGACTCAGTTAAGATCATCATTAGTCATATCTGGAGTGACATTTAATATACTATCATGTAATCATTATGGGGACCCAACAGAACAAGTATGAACTAGGTACAAGGTAACCACATCAAGGTATGGTCTTTACTATGTCAAGTAACCATGTTATACATGTATCTGTGAACAGTTATATGTAACTCCAAAGTAGTCATTTTTGAACATCACTTCATAAAAGACTTAGTTAAGATCATCATTAGTCATATCTGGAGTGACATTTAATATACTAATCATGTAATCATTTAGGGGAACCAACATACCAAGTATAAACTAGGTACAATGAACCACATCAAGGTATGGTCTTTACTATGTCAAGTAACCATGTTATACATGTATCTGTGAACAGTTATATCTAACTCCAAAGTAGTCATTTTTGAACATCACTTCATCAAGTTGTCACTTCATAAAAGACTTAGTTAAGATCATCATTAGTCATATCTGAAGTGACATTTAATATACTAATCATGTAATCATTATGGTTGACCAACGTACCAAGTATGAACTGGGTACAAGGTAACCACATAAAGGTATGGTGTTTACTATGACAAGTAGCCATGTTTTGCATGTAGCTGCAAACAGTTCTATGCAACTCCAAAGTAGTCATTTTTAAACCCTAAGTCAAACATTTCATATATCTTGGTATTTGTAGGTGGATTTTCACCATAGCTACCGATAGGTAGTATTAGTGTATTACTGCAGGTCTGTGCCCTCGGAAGAAATGATACACTGGGTTCGAACATCAGTTCTGGTGTCGGTTGGAAGCCGAGAGGAGGAGGTTTACTCAGACCTGTGGTAAACTTGATAATGTCTGCCAACTTTTTACAACACGTTGGTCAGCTGTTGAAAAAGTAAATAAATATGCATTACATGTCAACATGATGTAAGGTCCCAGTGTTTTCATTATGGTTTAAAAGTCCCAGGACTCTTTTTTTTCAAGAGTCCCAAGAAAATTTCAGTGGTCTCAATTCTTTTCAAGAGTCCCAATGTATTGCATTTATTAAAGACACAAAAAATAAATAAAATGACTATTTTCTTATTTTACTGTCGTTTTTTTTTTATTCGTGGGTGGGGCAGGCAGAATTTCGGCCATCTTCCTCAACCAGTTGCAATGCTTATTTACTGGAATATGTGGCCAGGGTACATGAATGGGCATTTTATATATGCATGGTATAAAGGTATATAATATTTCCATATTAACTTATAAACCAACAGGAACTTAGTGCACTAGTTTGTTTGCTTAGATTTTTACGGTAACGATCCTCCACCTTCGTTTTACTGACAATCCATGTGCTGGAGGCTTAATCAAGTTTATACGTAAAATTTTAAATCTATTGAATCAAAGACATCAAAAATGAGCAAATGTAGAGTCGAATGTACACCTTTAGTGAGACATGAAACTTGTCAGATATAACTGCAGGTGAACAGTGCAGAAGATAGGCCTGTGTATCAGTATGTGTTGGCCAAGTTATTAGGCTATTGAAGAAAATACCCCCGTTTTGCAAACCCTCTCTAAATTCTATTGGCAATTCCTTTTTTTTGTTATTAAAAACATTTTTTAAGCAGAAACCACATTTTTCACCTTTTGTGACCTTGGATGACCTTTGAACCACACTAAAAACAGTAAGGATTGTGTATTGTCCATGAGGAACCCATATGCCAAGTATGAGCTTTATACAAAATAACCACGTCAAGTTGTGCTGTTTAGAAGGTTTTTAGAGTTTGACCTAAGATGACCAAAACCAATAGGGATCATGTAATCATTATGGGGAACCAACATACCAAGTATGAACTATGTACAAGGTAACCACATTAAGTTATGGTGTTTAGAAGCAGAAAACCACATTTCAAGTCTGACATTTTGTGAACTTGGATGACCTTTGACCAACACCAAAAATAGTAGGAATCTTGTACTAACCATGATGAACCCACATAACAAATATGAGCTTCATTTTAAGTTAGCCATGTCAAGTTATGCGGTTTACAAGTTGTTTTGGGTTTTAACAAATAGGGATCATGTACTCATTATGTAACCTACATACCAAGTATGAACTTTGTACAAAGTAATCTTGTCAAGTTATGGTGTTACAAGCAAAAGACCTAATTTTCAATGTTTTACCTCTCGTGACCTCAGATGACCTTTGACCCACACATAAAAACGATAGGGATGTAATAACCAGGAGGAACCTACATACCAAATATGAGCTTCATACAAGTTAGCCATGTCAAGTTATGCCATTTAGAAGGTTTTTAGGTTTGACCTATGTTGACCGTATATGACATCTGACCTGTACCAAAATCAATATGGATCATGTACACATTATGGGGAACATACAAAGTATGAACTTAGTACAAGGTAACCACATAAATGAAAACCTTGTAAACTTGTTAAGCTGACTTTCAATCAAGTCCATACTTGGTAGGTATGTTCCCCTTTGTTCGAGGTGCCTATTGAATTTGGAACAGTTCAAATGTCATACTAGGTCAACTGAGGTCGAATAATGCAAACCTTGTTAACTTGATTAAATTGTTAAGCTGAACTTCGATCATATTCATATTTGTTAGGTATGTCATCCATACATTTGGTACAGGTCTAGAGGAATGAAATTACAATTTTTTTTGCATGTACAATAACGTTGGAAAACTCAAATTAATCAAGCTTGTAGTTGGTACAAATGTTACCCATATTAAGTAGGATAGCTCTGTTGTGTGTAGCATTGATAATATTAATATCAATGAGTTGGCAGGGCCTAGCGTAAATTTCTTGAAACGTGTGTGTGTGTAAATGTTATGTCTGGGGATTGAACCATTCTTTCAACTATTCACTTTCCAACAGCTATTCCCATAATATTTCTTACCTGACACTTCTCTGAGGTACCTGACAAAGGCACTCATGGTGTATTTGGCGGGTGTTCGTTTCATGCTCAGCAAAGGTTTTCTTGAACATGGCCAAAAACTCAGAGAAGTGGGAACGCTTTAATTAGCTACAAGTAAATATGTTTGATCATTATATAAAGAGTCAGTATTGAACTGAAGCAGTGAAAAGTAATACAACTCTTGATATGTAAGTAAATACACAAGTTGCCAAGGTTTCTTTTTGTCAGATATTAATAACATATTGAGCAATGTTGTCATTTATCTGTTCCTCTAACACATTAATTAATAATTCCAGGGTAAAGATCCAAGACACTGGGTAAATCACACACTGCTGGCAAGGAGCATAAGATGATATCAGGTTAAAAATAATGATTGATATATTTACTTTGAAGCTGCAAACATTGCAAATTCTTCTGGTTCATTAACAGAGGCAAATCAATTTAATGTGCATGGCTACAGTCAACATATATGTAACATATTAACATATCTAATGTATGAAAATTGTCAAACTTTATGTGAGAAATTGTTGGCTTTTATTTATTGGTTTAACCATAAAACCAAAATTGTTTTGTGATTCCTTGCCAAGTGAAAATATGAATTTATGTTTTCCAGTATAGGAAAAATTCTAACTGTAGCTGCCCTGAAAGTTTCAATATTAGCTCCTTTGAGAATCAAATGATGTCTGACCTCTTGCATAATCAGTAAAATTTGTTTTCTCCCTCCAGTTAACCTACACAATATATCTGAGATTAAGAACATAGCATATATAACATTGCTATTTTACCCCTGTTGATCTCAAATGACCTTTGACACAGGCTCCAACTACAACCATTTATAAAATCAATCCAAGTTGACACTGCTTAGTTATGGTGGTTACAATGTTTTCACCTTTTGACCCATGCTGACCTCCAGTGACATTTGACCTCCAACACAGCAGGGTTCATCTACACACAAAGGCAGCCCTATATACCAAGTATTCGTGCTGTCAATTTACGTTTAATTTGCTGAACGGTCGCAGAAAAGAGCCGATTTGTCCCGATTTTTTCATTTCCAATTTTTTTTTCAGAGTGGCAACACAATCTAGCGTAAATCTGAGGAAACGGAAGAGTCACTACATGTCCCTCCTCTCCACCCTAAGTCTCTCCCTACCATATGTCCCTCCCACCCCACGTCTCTTCCACCCACGTTCCGCCCACCCCATGTCCTTCCGTCCCATGTAAAAAAAAATCCAACAATAGCCCCAAATCCTAAACACCTGTGCTTTTTACTTGACAAAACGACAAGGGCCAAAAAGGCCAGAACCGGTCAATCACAGAACAAAACAACTAAGGAACCCCCCAAAACAACCACCACTACAAGAAACCCCAAAACCAAAA
>JAODAF010012535.1:0-12278 GCA_027574765.1 Molpadia intermedia
TTAGGGTTAGGGTTACCCAATGTAGCCAATGTAGATTTTTATGTAGCCAATGTAGATTTATTAGGGTTAGGGTTACCCAATGTAGCCAATGTAGATTTTTATGTAGCCAATGTCGATTTATTAGGGTTAGCCAATGTAGCCAATGTAGCCAACGGCTCTTTCTGGAGAGAATCATAGTCCTTAAGGGCCTTCCGAGGAAGTCTGGTTTTTCGTTCAATACTTTTGAAAGGAACATGCTATTGAGATGGGACCTTCATTTTCGGACTCGGGATGTTCTGTTACCCTTGATCCAATCTAAAACGGAATTTGAATCCAGCTATTTTTGGTCGAATTTTAATTTATATGAATAAGGAAATATTTATTTCTGTTTTACAGAGGGCGACATTCAACATTTTACATGACCAAATTGAAGGTAGCCAATGTCGATTTTTATGTAGCCAATGTCGATTTATTAGGGTTAGCCAATGTAGCCAATGTCGATTTTTATGTAGCCAAAGTCTACTTTTAATATTATTTCCGCCCGCTCACTTTTGGATCCTTACCCCATCAAGAGGGGGGACATGCTACGGTCCGCAAATTTTCAGGGCATGTAGTTGGGGTTGTCTACTGTTCCCAAAAGCATGCACCTTTATAATCAGGGTGCCAATCTCCGAATATTAATCCCGCAAACTGGCGACATATTGAAATATTTTCACTAATTAGTCTGTTAATTCGGTATTTTTTAGAGGCATCCGTCACACTTTCATAGAAATAACAGATGAAGCATGCTTTAAAAAACCTGCACATTAATTTACAGATGAACACCACGTGAACGAGAATCCGGTAAAAGTGAGTATGCCATGAGTTTATTTATGTTACACAGGAACTACCAAACCCTTTCGCGGAAAAAAAAAATCAAAAATAGACAAAATATGAATGGGTCAAAGATCTAACGGTTATTGAACTTAGCCTAAGCTATGTATCCTAACAATACACTAGCGTACTAATTAAGTGTTAAACTGACTAAGTGTTAGTTATTGAGTACGGATGCCGATACGTATCACCATGATAGTTGAAAATGTATAATATGTCGTCAGTTTGTCGTGTTACTATTAGGTGAGGGGGCAAAGTAGAAAGGATTTGACCTGATAGGACTTTAGGAGGGGGCACCGAAAATGGTCAGTAAATATGTATCCTATCTCTCGAAATACCCCCTCCCGATACAGGAGAGGGCACCGAAAATGGTCAATTGGCCTATTTTAAAATTAATATAATTGAAAATGTCGGGGTTTGTGTTGTTACTATTAGGGGAGGGAGCAAAGTGGAAAGGATGTGACATAATCGGACCATAGTCTGAGGGCAATACATCGTAAAATATGTATCCTTTCTCCCGAAATGCCCCTCCCGATACAGGAGGGGGCACCGAAAATGGTCAATTGGCCTATTTTAAAATTAATATCATTGAAAATGTCGGGGTTTTGTGCTGTTACTATTAGGTGAGGGGGCAAAGTGGAAAGGATTTAACCAGATAGGACTTTAGGCTATAGGTAGTACTTCAGAAAATATGAATAATTTTCCCCGAAATACCCGTTCCCGATACAGGAGGGGGCACCGAAAATGGTAAATTGGCCTATTTTAAATTTAATACAAGGGAAAATAGATATATATTTCGTTTCAAAATTTCGTCAGAGAGCGACATTTTAAATCAATCAGAAATTGGATGTAGCCAATGTCGAGTTTTATGTAGCCAATGTCTACTTTTTAATATTATTTCCGCCCGCTCACTTTTGTAGCCAATGTCGAGTTTTATTGAAAATGTCGGGGTTTTGTGCTGTTACTATTAGATGAGGGGGAAAGTCGAAATAATGTGACATGATCGGACCATAGGATGAGTGTAGTACATCGGATAATATGTATCCTTTCTCCCGAAATACCCCCTCCCGAAACAGGAGGGGGCAACGAAAATGGTCAATTTTATGTAGCCAAAGTCTACTTTTTAATATTATTTCCGCCCGCTCACTTTTGTAGCCAATGTCCAGTTTTATGTAGCCAATGTCGATTTTTATGTAGCGAAAATCTACTATTTAATATTGCACTGAAAATAGTCAATTATCGTATTATTTATTTTATTTCATATATTCTTTATTTTTACATACACAGATGCCACCAAAAAAACAAAAGCGAGTGAGGACGCCTAAGGAGTGTCCCCGATGCCAAAGGCGAGTTATCAACCTCCCAAGGCATCTAAAGCTATTGCATAAGCTTCGGCAGTCGGCTGTGGAAGCCCTATCCATGTCCCGGATTGGAGACGAAAAAAGCGAAATGATTTTCTCTAAACAAAGACGCGGAGTCAAGTGTGTATTCTGTCAAAGGACATACGGTGACATCCAGACCCACCTGAGGCGCGGGCACTCCGATGTTCCAAAAAGGAAGCGCATCAGGACGATGCGTCGAATAAAGGGGAAGGACGCGTCCTCTTCTGAGGATGAATCAGCGTTTGAAAGATGGATTGACGGACCCCCTCTCCCTCCTTCGCCATTGATGCCAACACTTGAAGAAGAAGGTAGGTAACATTTCAAGGTTAAGGTTATGGCATTTCCAAGGTGACGGAAGAGATGAGGTGTACCTAAATAGTGTGGGGTGTTTCCATGTAAAAGAAGGGTATTTGTGGGATGTGTGAAAGTTTGGGTGAAGGGTGGGTTGTTCTCTAGTAAGGGGCGGATAAACATTTCAATGTCGGGGGTGGTTAAGTTCTTCAATATGGGGCCAGGGATTGGGTAATCCTATGTAGGGGTGAGGTTTTTCTTTCATATTACGACATACCGGTAAACGACATTTATATTTATATATATTTTTTTCATAGCATCATGGACCAGCGATGAACCCATGCATGAACCCATGAACCCAGCGATGCCATCCATGCAAAAATCGCCATCGAATAAGAAAGGTAGGTAACATTCATATAAAAGTTAGGCCGCGTTTCCATAGCGTGTTTCAAAGTCCCAACTCCGTAGCATGTTCTGTTCAGAAGTTATGAATGAAAAAATTGACATTGGCGACACGAAAATCGACATTGGCTACATGAAAACAAATCAACATTGGCTACATTAAATTTCTTGCCATAACTTTGCGAGCAGTGGTCTGTATAGGATGGGCGTTTCCATGTTGGGGGTGTATAATCATGCGACATGCACAAAATTGAGGCGACATCGATTCTTGCAAAAATAAATTTATCTGTATTAGTTTTTTTTCTTCATAGCCTCTAAGCGTCGAAAGAGTGTCATGCCAGTCGTTTCGTCCGATGAGGAACAAATCACAACACCCATGCAAACATCGCCATCGAAAAAGAAAAGTAGGTAACATTCATATAAAAGTTAGGCAGATGGCGTTTCCATGGTTACGGCAGTAGTGGGGTGTTCCAAGATCCAAACTCTGTAGCATGTTCTGTTCAGAAGTTATGAACGAAAAACCAGACTTGGTTACTAAAAAGTCGACATTGGCTACATGACAAATCGACATTGGCGACACGAAAAATCGACATTGGCTACATTAAATGTCTTTGCATATCTTTGCGAGGGGTGGTCTATATAGGGTGGGCGTTTCTATGTTGGGGGTGTATAATCATGCGACACGCACAAAATTGAGGCGACATCGCTTCTTAAAAATACAAATTTATCTGTATTTGTTTTTTTCTTTCATAGCATCTAAGCGTCGAAAGATTGTCATGCCAGTCGTTTTGTCCGATCAGAAAAAAATCACAACACCCAGCTCAAGCTCAAAACGTCATCGCAAGTCTTTGGGTGAAGTTATAAAGGGGTTTGTATTGTGGCTCCGAAGCGAAGAAGGTGGTTCTCTAGACAAGGAACATGCAAATGAACACGGGCGAAAATTGAACCGAATGTACCAATTTGGTCTCCGATGTATAGGTGATCTGTCAGATAGGAGAAGGCTCAATGAGATCTTTACGAGGATGCCAAAAGAAAGAGGATGGGAGCCAGGAACCAGTGCCTCTTACCTGGGCACGGTGAAGATATTCATAAGGCACTGCTTCCTGGAAGAGTTAATCAACACCAAAAGTAAGGAAATCGGTTTGGAGACGTGCGGTGCACTCGTAAAGAGCGTTAATAAACGAAGACTGGTAAGAGAAGCCGACTTGGAGTTGGAGGCAGAGGAAAGCCTCATTCACAGTAGAGAAATTGAAGTAAGTTTAAAATTTAGTTTACACCTGGAAATATGTTTGCAAAACTAAAACCAATTAACCAAAATGTATTTTAAGTAAAACAATGGGGTTGACAAAATAATAACGGATTTAGACTTTTGGAGTCGAGTTACCCGCATAGAATATAACCACTTGTCGGCATAACTTGGCTTCCATGTGATGAGGTTCATGCAAGGTATTAGGGTTAGTGAGAAGGATGCGTATATGGAGGGTCAGGTGTTCATGGGAAGAGATTTTAACCAGGTGCTAGTTTTTATCTGTTTATTTTGTTTTTAATTGTTTATTCTCACTTCCATATCTACAGGCTTTCCTAACTTCAGAATTCTCAAACACCATGATCAACATTCTTGAAAACTGTCCTGCCCACATTGTCCGGGGTTACTACGACGACAGTCGTAACTACCTAATGACAAGAGTAACCCTGGCAAATAGACAGCGGGCAGGGGCAGTGGCCAACATGACCGTCGAAGACGTACGGAACGCAAAACTGGTGCGGGGATGCTACACAATTATGGTGCAGCGGCACAAGACAATATCAACCTACGGGGCAGCCACCCTAGCCGTGACAGAAGAGCTGTATAATCTGTTGCTACAGTTTATTACTGGCATCAGGTAATATGAATTTTAAATATCGCTGTTTATTGTAAAGGAAGTGCCACACGCAATTTGGGGTTATTGTTCCCCATCCCACATGGTGCCACTAATTATATTCTCGGTAGGAATTCTGATAACTATCAGAATTCGTACCTCTAACAGTATTAGTAGATTAACCCTAACCGTAACCCACCCATCCATGCCTATCCGCCCTACCCATATTCAAACACCCTTCCCCGGCTTAACCTCTTTTTTGTGACAGCTTTTCCTAGAATGAAAGCAAACCATGTATACAATGATTTTTACTATTTAATTTATTTTCTCTTTCAGACCACAAACCATCACGCTTACACAGCCAAACGAAGGTAGGCTGTGGCTGCGCTATGCCACAGGCAACCCAGTCACTAACTCTCGAATCAGCCGGCTCATCCAGAAAGCCTGGAAAAAAGCCGGTCTGACCTCTCACGTGAATGCAACAATATTGCGTAAGACCACAGTGACTAAAGTGAGTTAGGGTTAGGGAAGGTACTTGGATAAGGGTAGTGCAAAAAGGCGTGTATGTGGTAGGGAAAGGGTGGTTTTCTTTGGGCGGGTTTTTTATATGGAGTGAGAAACTTTGGGTTAGAGGATTAGAAGACGACTGAGCAGAGTCTAGCAGATGAGTAAAGAACATTTATGCAATAAATGTTAACCAGAACAATAAAATACCATAACCCATATATTGTTCATTGTAGTGCTATGAAGACACAGAAGCCAACAAGAACATGCATTCCCTTGCCTCACATATGCAACACAGCGCGGCGGTACAAGCAAGGTACTACAATGTATCTAAGAAGAGACTCAATTCTTCCAATCTGGTCCGCTTAATAGAAGAGGTTACGCACAGGGTACGTTTTAAAGTATATACATATTGTGTGGAAGTTTGACGTCGGGTGGGTGTTGTCATGTGGTGGTATTTAACATTTAATTACGCTATATTGTCTGTTTATAGGATGCTCAAAATGAAACACCAGAAGACCCAGATTTCCAGCCAAGGGCCACATTACAGCGGGCTCATCCCACCACTTCAAACCACGTAAGTAATCGTTACATTTTTCCCGAAGAGCAATATGGCACTATTTAAAAATTAATAAACCCTTCCCTCGCCAAAATATAGCAAGAAATTGAATGTAGCCGATGTCGATTTCTATGTAACCAATGTAGATTTCTATGTAGCCAATGTAGATTTCTAAGTAACCAATGTCGACTTTCATGAAATCAATGCTGATGTTTTTATGTAACCAATGTCGACTTTCATGTAACCAATGCAGATGTTTTTTATGTAACCACTGTCGACTTTCATGTATCCAATGTAGATTTTTTATGTAGCCAATGTAGATTTCTATGTAGCCAATGTAGATTTCTATGTAACCAATGTCGATTTTTTAGGGTTAGGGTTAGCCCATGTAGCCAATGTAGATTTTTATGTCACCAATGTGGATTTTTATGAAAACCACTCTTTCTTAATAAAAGAGATTACGCACGGGGTACGTTTTAAAGTACGTATATATTGGGTGAGAGTTTGACGTCGGGTGGGTGTTGTTGTGTGGTGGTATTTAACATTAATTCTGCTATATTGTCTGTTTACAGGAGGCTCAAAATGTACCAGAAGACCCCATCCCAGCTTCCCTGCCAAGGGCCACATCAGAGCCGGCTAACCCCACCACTTCAAACCACGTAAGTTATCGTTACATTTTTCTTCTTACACTAAACAAAATGAGTGGGTGACATGCCTATTCGTTAGGCATGTTAGGTGTTTCAATGTCTTGGAGTCTGGCTGCATTCATGTTGAAGAAGGAGTGGGGTATATAGGGAAAGGTATGTATTTATACGGGATTGGTGTTTGTGTTTCCATGTTAGATAGGATAGAACGTTTTATATAATCTTGATTAAATATCATTTACATTAACATTTGTTTATTTCTATTTCGCAGACAAATATTGAGGCCCCCTCCACATCAGCTGGGACTTTGGTGGTACCACCAAGCCAGCCTGGTTCCGTCTATCCCTCATCCCCGGACACATCACCGCCTGTCCCCATCATCACTGCATGCAAAGTAAGTTATCGTTACATTTTTTCCGCACTAAACAAAAGTAGCTATTGGGTTTGGTGTGTCTTTGTAGGGAGAGCGCGGGTCGTTAGGGTTCGTTGAGTCTGGTGAGGTGTTTGCGGAAGGCAGGGGTGTCTCTTAGTGGGGCATGGTAGGTATTCTAATGTCTTGGAGGGTGGGGTGTTTTCATGTGAGGGAAGGGGTGAGTGTTTCCTAGTGTGTCATTGTAGGTGCTTTGATGTTTGGGAGGGTTGTGGTGGCTGGGGTTTGTGTTTGGGGAGGAGTAGGGTATTTTTTAGGGCTGGATTGGGTTCGCGTCTTCCATGTTAGACAGGATAGGATGTTTCATTTAATCTTAATATTTTAATTACTTTATTTCAAAGGTAATACTTGGGCCACTGACGCCAGGCTCACAGAAATTGGTTGACGAATTTAGAGCCGTCTCTACACTTAGCAAGAGTCTGTTCAGTGAAGATTCCGATGATTCAGGTCAGGTCAGTTGTGATTTTTTTTTCCATTTTTTATATCAATATTTAATTAACGAGATCTACCCACCAACAAAGAAATTGAATGTAGCCAATGTCAATTTATATGTATCCAATATTGACTTTCATGTATCCAATGTCGACTTTCATTTATCCAATGTCGACTTTTATGTAGCCAATGTCCATTTAGCACTTTCGGGAGAGAATGCTGGTCCTTAAATGGGCCCTTTTCCGCGGAAGTCTTGTTTTTCGTTCTTAACTTTGAACGGAACATGCTGTCGAGATGGGACCTTCTTAACTTGGTTGTTATTTTTTCAAAAGTTTCATATACCATAGTATACCAACACCAGAAAGACCACCATTCACAACGAGGCCGACCCACCAACAAAGGGACCTTTGATCAATCCCTTGAAATGTGGAAATAATTAACATTTTTGTTCGACATAATCCGACTTTGCATGTTTTTTAACTTTACGCTGCTTTATTTCTTTTATAGTCTGAAACACAAACAGTAACAGAGAAGAGAGACATACACCAACAAGACATGCAAACGATCTGCGACCTGTTCAGTTTTTATATAACAGAATACAGGTCGCCAACCACCCGGGACATCAACCGAATCTTGAAGATGCACCCAACTACAAAACAAGACTTGATGTCCCGGATGACCACTGAAGCCATTCGTCTTAAAATAATTAATGTCATAAGAGGTCGTTTGGGTTTCCCAAATTTATGATTGTTATGTTGTTGTCTGTCAGGTTCTAATTTTGCTAAAACAAATGTTGTAAAGCTTCTTTCCTTTATGCCAAATTAACTATGCTAGAGAGACTAAAAAAAATAAAAAGGCTATGTTGCATCTTTTAAGATGTATTACTTTCCTTCTTTTAAATTAACTAGCGTCCTGTTTTAACTTAATAAATAATATAAACAAAATCTTTCAGTTAATGAAACTTCAGATAATAAAAGTTCTATCATTCCTCTCTCTCAAAAGTCCACTTCTTAGTTCTGTTACATTCAATTTATGAACAGCAAATACAAATACACGATAGACCTAAAACTTTTCCCTTGATTGGCCCAAAAGCCGTTTCTCACTCGTTACTCCAATACCATCGGAAAATCTCCTCTCTCAATGTCAGTCGAGGTAAGCATATAGTTTTTATATTCATCCGGGCATCTAGTAGCCTATAGTCCGAGCATCAATAATTGTATTTGACGTCACTCAAAAGCCAGCCCTGTGCTCTTTTCACGGGTAACCATCTCAGCGGTGATTAAGTTGACGGGTAGCCTACGGCTCAAACCCAGCCTAAACGTACTACATGTATCGCAACATTACTGTAACCACTGAAAAAATAAACACTGGTTATCTGAGTGATAATCGCAGTCACTTTGGCAGTTTACTTTGTTGGTTTAGCTGTCGAATCACACCTTATGTCTGTTCTTCGTGGTTATCGGAGTTTCGTGAAGCTGCTGCAAGGCTGATGTTTATCAATTATCTGTTTCCCATGTCAGACGTGCTGCCATTTCTGTGGGTCTCGCTGAATGACATCCTGAACGATGGCGAAAATTTTTTCATAAATGCTGCAGGATTATCCGTTATTTTAATCCTAATGCAACATCGTTCCAAAATAAGTAAATTCAAGGTCTCCAAGTGTCCCAGAGTTGGTATTCTTGCCAACTTCTATAAATTGAACAGAAATGGGTTTCATGGTTTCATGGGCTACATGAGGTGATTGTGGTCCTTCTTTAGCACTATCCAATGGCAACATTTTCATTGCCACCTGTTCCTTTGATAATTTTGAAAAGCTTATTTATGATGCATGTACATTTATTCAACCATGCGTTCTGCGGAAGGGGCTCAATCATGTTTGAATTGAATATGTTTAAATTTAGTTTGGTGGATATTTGGGTGTGGGATGCAGCGTTTGAGGAGCGTATTGGGGAAGGGTGGGCTTTGGGGAGGGTGTCTTTAGGCAGGTGTTTATGTCAGAAGGGTGGCTCTGATGTCATGTGGGAGAATGGGTTGGCCATTCTGAGTGGGTATTTTGGAAGGGGTGGGGCGTTTGATTGTTTGGAGAAGGGTTGGGTGGGTTGGATGTATTTGGATGGGTGAATATTTAATTGGAGATGACTGATGGTCAAAAAATATATATTGAATATTGAATACTTCTTACGCAATATTGTCACTTTGTAGATACATTGTAGTACCTTATTTGTACTGCTGTACTATGCGGCACATTTAAAGCATAGTTCTATCCAGAAAAAGTGGTTTCCATAAAAATCGACATTGGCTACATAAAAGTCTACATTGGTGCCATAAAAATCGACAGTGGTTTCTTGGAATCAACATTGGTTACATAAAAATCGACATTTGCTACAGACAAATATACATTGGCTACATTCAATTTCTTGCTATATTTTTGCTAGGGAAGGGTTAATTAATTTTTAAATGGTGCCATATTGCTCTTCGGGAAAAATGTAACGAAAATGTAACGATAACTTACGTGGTTAGCCAATGTAGCCAATGTATATTTTCTGTAGCCAATGTCGATTTTTATGCAACCATTACCAATGTCGATTTCTATGTACAAGGGGTTGGGCGTTTGAGTGTTTGGAGAAGGGTTGGGTGGGTTGGATGCTTGGAATGGGTGAATATTTAATTGGAGATGATTGATGGTCAAAAAATATATATTAAATCTTTAATACTTTTTTAATACTTATTTGTGTCTTTTTTGTCACGGTTCGGGTCTTTAGGGGTGCTGTGTTTGGACGGCATCGTTAATACCCATATGGGTTGTAATTTTCAGGGGCGCTATATAGGTCGACCAGGAGTACCCGATTCAAATTGCCCCCCTTTGGTCATTGCTGGGTCTACTTGCCCGAAACTTACTGGGTGGGTACTTTAAGGTGTCCGCTTCAACGTCCCCTAAACACCCATCCCGAGTAGCCCCGACATTTTTAGAGTAAACGGGTCATTTTGGACCGACCCCCCAAAAACATCTTTTTCGAATTTGGGCGGACAAATATTAAGGCCCCCTCCACATCAGCTGGTACTTTGGTGGTACCACCAAGCCAGCCTGGTTCCGTGCGACATTCACCGACTCTCAACGCCTATACCTCATCCCCGGACACATCACCGCCTGCCCCCTCCATCACTGCATGCAAAGTAAGTTATCGTTACGTTTTCGTAACATTTTACCTGAAGAGCAATATGGCACTATTTAAAAATTAATCAACCCTTCCCTCGCCAAAATATAGCAAGAAATTGAATGTAACCAATGTCGACTTTCATGTAACCAATATAGATTTCTTTATGTAGCCAATGTAGCTTTCTATGTAGCCAATGTCGATTTTTAAGGAAGTCGGGTTAGGGTTTTTTCGTTCATAACTTTTGAACGGAACATGCTATCGAGGTGGGACCTTCATTTTCGGATTGGCAGGTTCTATTACCCCTGGTGCAATTTAAGACGGATTTTGAATCGAGCTATTCTTGGTCGAATTTTAATT
The DNA here is from genome assembly GCA_027574765.1 of Molpadia intermedia. Lineage (NCBI taxonomy): Eukaryota > Metazoa > Echinodermata > Holothuroidea > Molpadida > Molpadiidae > Molpadia > Molpadia intermedia. The sequence goes on from JAODAF010012535.1 coordinate 10,871, forward strand.
TATATGAATAAGGAACTATTTAGTTCTGTTTAAAAGAGGGCGACATTCAACATTCGACATGGCCAAATTGAGTGAAGCCAATGTAGATTTTTATGTAGCCAATGTCGATTTAATAGGGTTAGTAGACGGTGGGCCGAGACCTCCTTTTCACTCATGCGAGCATAAATTGTTCGTACTACGGGAACTTTGCTTTAAAATGAGCGGAATATTAATTAACCAAACATATCAAAAGTTCCCACCTGTAACCCCAAACGTTTTATAGCTATCGAATTAAAGAATAAGCTGCCGTTCTCTGCAATAATGAACTCGGCAACTCCATGTTTACATATAAGTTCACCATAGGCAGTACCAATTGCGCGAATGTTCAGGCCAGTATAGCCTATTCATTGTAGGCTGTAATTGTTAAGATACGAATTTGGAGTTGGAGTACAGGGCAATTTGCAAATCGTCCATGTTCAGTGTTTGAACTTAAAAAACTAGCACAAACTAGCACAAAAAAGTGGTAACTGTACAGAAGGGTTCTGGCCGCAATTGAATGGACCAATCAGAGCGCTCCATTCAGAGATATTTTCGATGACGTCCGAAAAACAGACTTAACCTCACGCTTCAAAAGCCTTGAGCGTCATAGATCTTTCTGAGAATTGAATCCCCGAAATTCCATCATCTCCAGTCATTAAAGACTTTTCCTCTTCGGACGAAGAACATCAAAAATCTTCGGCTCCAGAAGCAGAAACAAGAACGACCCACTACAAGCTGGAATCAGATCACAACAGAAAAGTTCGCCATCACGTAGAAGACCTGCCTAGGATCCAAAAAAAGTCATCGCCTTAACCGACGAATTGAAACGAATCGACGCCCAGTTAAAGGGCAGCAGCCTTCCAAAACACCTGCGGGTATTCAAAAACCCACCCAGAATGCCTGGTTTTCTTAACCCAACTGAGGGGTTTCAAGATTCCTGGAATCTTGTACTCCGTAAGGCGGGTAGAAAACTAGGATCCATCTTGTGCCAGGAAATCACCTGTCGAGCAAAGAGGCACAAGAAATGGTTCTTAGAAAAGGAAGGAAAGGCAAACCAGGATTTAGAAAATCTACGGGACAGCGTCGAGGCAAAGAAACTCCTGAACGTTTTTTTGATGAAAAAAGAAAAGAAGACTGAAGACACCTGGCAATCCCGCCATAAAAGGCATCATCCTTACACCCGGTGAATAGAACACCAACTCCAAACGGCTCTTTTAAGGGTCATCATAGTCTCCAGAAAAAGCAGGCTGCTACTCTCCTCAAACCTGCTAACCCTTCATATCCCAGGGTTTTGCATAATAATTTTAAATAATTTTTAACTCAGAATAGGAATGTTTTTGTCAATAGGAACATATATATCATTGGAATGGAAATAAAATTTAGGTTCCGA
>JAODAF010012646.1:0-12275 GCA_027574765.1 Molpadia intermedia
AAACAATCCTGGAACTTTTGGCAGTCAATCTAAAAGGTCCTTTAAGATCAGAAATTTGAAATGCTTTCCAATAGAGTGTTATTGTTGCACCTACAAGCTTCTAAACCAAAACACAACACAACTGCAAGCTCTTAATTTACAAATGGTTGCCATGAATATTGGACATTATTTTATGCATTTCACTTGTATAGGGTAGGGCTTAACGCCAAATTCAAAATATATTAAATGTCAATATCTCTGCTAAGTTATACCGGCCCATAAGTAAATTACGGTGTCGGAACCACTAAAGGTTTGCGTTTTCTGGTTTCTCTTGTAGACTATATAAAATATTCATAACTTTGAAAGAAGCACCAGATAGCTTATTTTATGACCTTTGACTTGATATTTCTGATCCCCTATTTGACAGCTATTTATACAAGGATAAGCTTGATTACAATCCATCAAAAATTATACAAAAGGAAGCATTTTTACAAGTGTGAATAGATATAGGTAGATAGACTAATCTAAAAATTACCTTTGACCTTAAATGCCTGAACACCCCTTTGAAGCACTACCCAACAATCATTATGTCAAAATTTTATCAACATCCATTTAACATCTGTGAGCAAAGAAGCATGTTGTAGATTTTCAAATAATGACCTCAAACTAACCCCTAAATGACCATTGACCTCAAATTCTTGAACACCCTTTATGTCGCCCGAACCTAGGGTAATTGTTTTATATAAATCATTTTTTTCCACAACTGTATGATACGAAGCAGCTGTGTGGGCAGGTAGACAGATAGACAGCATGATTACAAATTAATATTGTTGCTCAGTCAGGGTAAGCCTTTACCTGAGCTAAACATTGATGGAATTCTGAGAGGTCTCAAAGAACCTGTCCATCCTCCTCAGCCCCACCATCCTCCTTCCAAATGTTCAAAGAAATCACTGACACTGGGTTTATTCACTACAGTACTGTAGGTCAGGTGCCACAACATTGTACAAACTGACATTTGAAAGAAGCAGTTTTGTCCCTCCAAAATATTCTAAATTTAATATCAACTATCATTATGTACAGTATTGGTTACAGTATTAGTTACAGAGAGCCAGGGCCTCAGCATTCCATTCATCTCTCTTTAATACTCCCTAGAGATTACCTCTGCTGTCAATGACCACATAGCCATGTACAGTAATTATCTGATGCTGGTACAGAATATACTATGAGCAGACTCACCATGGTTCTTGTCTAAAATCCAGTCTATTCTGGTTCTTTTTAAGCAACAACCAAAAAGAACCATCCTAAAATCTGGTCTATTTGAAATATCAGTTTTCATCCACCCAGCAGGCCTTACTTACAATCAACATTCCTGCTATTCAGACAGTTTTTGTAGTTGTAAGAGATTGTAAGAGGCTAAGGGCATATTACATATAAGTTTAGATATACAGCTTAGGCCAAACAAAAAAAATTAGTTGTTTCTCGTCCCCGCCCGCATCCTTTTTTTACCGCCACATGATTTTTTTTTAAATTTCAACTTTTTAACACCGAAAATATAAATTTTTTAAATCTTCTTCTGGTCGTGCAAATCATCTCAGCCGATCATTGCGGTGCATTTGCATTGGGTATATCATTACGTAGTAAACAAAAACTCTGAAGGCCATTTGGGAATCGTCCCTAAAAAAAGAAAAAGGCCCTCCCGCTCTCTTTTCCCGGAAAGTTAGGACGAAAACTAGTTTTTTTTTTATTTGGCCTTAGAGGGGAAACTGTTGAAAGCTTCTGATGATAGATATTCCATTGTTTTTATAGGAATTTGAAGAATAAAAGCTGTAATGCACAGGACATGTTCCCGAGATATATCCACATTTGATATGAACTCAATATAAATATCAGCATGAGTACTGATAAAAGCTCTGTAGACAGGCTTCAATGCTTGCCTACTAGTTTCAAATCCACCCTATTTCACAAATAAAACTTTCCCGTCCCTGTCACACCCATAATGATCAAAGAAGAAATACCTTTGTCATTGCCTGCTAACTTCTCTAACAGTTCAGTACCAGCTCCACTGATTTGTGGCTCAAGTTCCTGCAAAAAAATGCAACATAGTCAATATTTCTAAATATTTTTTATGAAAATTTCATAGAAAATTACATTACATTGATTATAATTACAATTAATGGAGAATAAGACAATAAAACAAGGTGATATATAATCAAAAAACTTCAATGAGTAATACAAATATTCAAAAATAATACTAAACACATAAGGAGATAAACATGCAGGTCTTTAAGGTGATTCTTTCATGTCTATTTGAGATGCTTAAATGTTAAATAGTTCACAAAGTTCACAAAGATATTCACCGAGACTGTCATATTTAAGTTTATTAAGTGCCAATAAATTTTTTCTGCAAAACCACCTGATCATGACTATCCTGTTCACTGTCATGATCATTTAGCTATATTGCCTAAATTGTCAAGAAGCGTATCACCAGCTCCCAATACCAGCATTTGCAAACATAAAAATGTAGAGAAACGTAGAGTGTTGGCTAATTATCTCTGCCAATATAATTTTAATCAATATTAGCCAAGGACTTGTATGAGTGTATGGATTTGTCCTTGATGATAATTGCATTTAGTTGGCCTGAATTAAAAAAAAGAAGTCCTGCAGTTATAAACAAAATTCTCACAAGAAGTCCTGAATTTATGAAACAACTTCCCACAAGCAAATGCAAGCCATGACTTCTTGTTAGTTGCCCAGGCATTTATATTTTTGCAATCAGAATACAATAATCATGAATTTAAGCACTTACATTTGACAAAAGTGTCAATTCTTGATGTAGATCCTCGACAGATGTTTCATGGCGAAGTCGTCGACTCTCGGAGATCCTCTCTATGATATCTGATCCCTGCTTTTCAACGTCTGAAAAAACAGCAAACACACCATATAACTATGCCATTTAATTTTCAGCACCGATTCATGATTAGTGTAATATTATACCTCTCACTATAACACTTTTTTACCAGTTATTCTGATTAAATATTGGCACATTTTCTTCTTAGCAGCATAATTGAAAAAAATGTTCACTCATAAAGTATAGCTCCTTTGTAGGGCTGTGCATTTTCATTTAATTTACTATCCATTTAAACGGTGTTATTAAAACAAAAAATACCGTAATTGAAAAAAACCTACAATTCCCAAGATCTAGTGATAAAACCCCAGATATGCCACTATATCTTACAAAATTTCATATATAATAGCCATATTATTTTATATGATCCTAGATTTTAGCCCTATTCCTTTGTCCCCCTAGAACAACTCCTTGAATTTAGCAGCTCATCCTTTAGAAACTAGTTGACTTACATGTATCACAGTTTAAAGTGTACAATGGATAAATATGAAATTTAACTTTTATAAATTTTGGGTAAATGAAAAATGGAAACTTGGTACAAGACTTTCAAAACTACTCGATCAGTAAACTATTTTGTTGATTTATAATACCAAGTATATAAAGATAAAAAAAAAGTTATATACTGTAGTTATGTGTACTGTGTATCCCTAGGCGTTGATAGACACAACACTCGATTTTGTATAGTTGCAAAAAGGGGCAGTCGTAGCAACAAAAAAGTTGATGATCGTGTACACGACACTCGATTCTGAGTGGTGAAAGTTTGTTCACCTTTTGTGTCTATGGCAGCCACTATATGATATTTTAACATTTTAACAGCAATGGACAAGCCGACATATGAGTGGCTTTGCGCTTTAAGCTAGGGTACATAGTGGCAAAATCAAGACCTTAGATTGGAGGAATATATATGAATGGGAGGGTCAATAATTGGAAAATGGCCACCTGTTGACCTCCTCAACTATATTTTAAACTTCAAGTTCAAATTATTTAACAAACGTTTGTAACGACATAGTTACTTATAGTGTGTTAATAGTTAAATTAAAATTAATTACATAAAAAAGGTTTGAAATTTAAATATAAAATATTCAACCTCTAGATGAAATTGAAATTTATAATAGAAGGAGAGGTACATGTGGGAACATCCTTTATCTTGCAAGCAAAAATATAATATTTGGCATACAAAAAAAATAACCTTAGAACCCTAACAACCCTTTTTACGAGGCAACAGCTTTTGAATACTTTGAGAGGCAAAGTATGACAATGTTGCTTACAATATGTACATCATAATGCTTTTCAATACTTTGTGCAGCAAATTTTGACAGCCTTGGCATTTACAATATGCACATAACAATGCCTTTGATAATACTTTTGAATAGGGGACATGAAGCTAGACACTAACCAACAGTATCTGCTAGACTTCTCACTTCCCGGGCTGCAAGTGTTGAGGATGGTTCAGTGGCCTCCTCCAAAGCTCTCTCTAAAGAATGTCTGTTTAAAGAAGTGGAAAGAGATATATTGTGAAATGTTATGATATAGCAAAATAAAAAATAAAAACTTAACATGTGGAAACAAGTCTATGACATCACTGTGCCACAAGCAGGGGTTTAGCCAGGATTTGTAATTTGGGAGTCTCACTTGTTACTGAATAAATATTTACTATCCCAGCCACTTGCCCTTAATGCGCCAATGCGAGCACATAACACCAAGTCATGAAGGGTGATGTCCAGGGGCCCACCTTAGGACCCCTGGTGGGGGTACAGGGGAAAGGCCAAGCCATATTTAGTGTACCTAATGCCCAAAAACCTTCATTACATTTTAGCCGTCTCAAAGATGGCGAGACGCATGGCTGGCTAAAGGCCTGCATGGGAGAGTTCTGTACAATCTCCATCATATCATGACCTACAAATAATTTAATTAACAGCAATAATGCTGCATATCTTTTGGTTTGCTGTACTCGAAATACTGAACAGAACAGTGGACCTCATGAATGTGGAAACACACAATATCCAAGCTTTTGTAAATGACCACAAAATACGCTTTATGATAAAAGTATTAATTATTATTTGTCGGGTTCTCTGATTTTCACTAACTACAATTTGAAGTTATAATGAGCCACCTTAAAATATACTAGATAATCGGCTCATTTTACGATACATCCAAGTTGTGAAGTCCAGATCATTTGCAAATCACATAGTAATGACTGCCAAACAATTGGAATGGGTTACCCTTGCAAGCCCCAAATGGAACGCAGCGTAATATACCGCATAATAGTTGCATATCTTTATCATAGCAGGCTGACGATCAAAACGTTATTTAGAATTCATGATTCAAACTTTTTGTTACTACAGTATTAACCTACTTCAACGATCAGGGTTGGGACAAATTCCTAAAAGAGAATTATTGATGCTAAATTCAGCTGACGCCACCACCGTACTGGAGACAATATCTTCAGGAGACCTTCAGTCCCTTTCAGGGGCGGCGCCAGCGGGGACTCCGGGGGGCACGGGACCCGTCAGGGAGCAGTGGACCCCCGTCGGGGAGCAAAGCGAAAAAACGGTGATTTTAATATGCTAACCTTTTAGATTATAAAAACATGTGTGGGGTTATTCATGTTCTGACAGTTTTCATACACAAATTATTTTTTCAGTTCCGTAGTCTGGTGAATTAAAAAAAAATATTTTGGTAAGAAATGAATTATTTTGATTTTGATTTTAGGATAGCACCATTTTGCTTCTGAGGGGTTTTAGGTGTGAAAAATTTCCAAAGGGGAGAACCAAACCACTCCAAACCAAATCACCAATACAAACGCTTGGACCCCCCGTCAGGGACCCGCGGCCCCCTCGTCATGACGCGGCTGGCGCCGCCCCTGGTTTTCATGACAACCAGGAAGAGTGACATTCTATCTTGAATTGAGTTTGTCTTTCATATGTGGTCTGTCATTGGTCAGATATTGTTGGAGTTGAGGATGTTGATGAATACCATAGAGCCTACACCATACTGATGGGTTTCTATCAATCCGCTTGTTCTCTATTAATAAGTCACAATATCCACTGCCTACTCAGCTGATATGGGAGTCACTGATCATGAAGCAAGCAGCAGAGACCTTTCTAATTTGCATAATGACCTCATCATCTGGTGTCTTTGAAATGTCATCTAGACACAGACTGCATACTTTTTGCAACAGTCCCATAATCTAAAAGTGAATTATTATTTGGTTTATAACTTTTGTTTTGTCCAAGAAAGTACTTTTCCCAATCTGTCTTTTAATTAAAAGTATGTATAACAATGATATGCTTCAATGGATGTACAAAGGTATACTGAGACCCCTATAATACCTCTCTTACCCTGCAACAGACTGATGAATCCTCTATTGTTCCTGATGAGACCCAAGTATTATTAGATGAAGATCCTACTCCAACCTGCACATGATTGCTCATTTCTAAATTTAAATTATTTACATGTAATTATACAAAGTTGTTCAATGATTACTTTATAAAGCATACCAGGAGTCCAAGTTTTCCTGATATTACACAATATGTGGCAACTGAAATCATCTCTTCAAATATTAATCATTGTGTACTAAAAATCTGTAAGGAATGCAACCACTGAACTGAACAGATTATGCTGCTTATAAATAATTAAGTTATATTATTTTATAATGTATTAAATTTATAATACTTGTTTGTACATGTGCTATTAAGGTATCATGACATGTACTGAAGTACCATGTATCATTGGTTATATTGGAGTCCCTGGTGAACAAATTAACTTAGGTCCAGAGTCCATATTGATCTCCAAATTTAGATCTATGTAGTGGGGGTATGTGTATGTATGTGTGTGTGTGTGTCTGTGACACTTGCTTGGGTACACTCTAACTCAACAAGGGAAAGTCAAATGGAAGTCATATTTGGCATACAGATACGCCATAGTTAGTAGATGTGCCCTATTGTTTTTGGTGGCGCTTTTTTCTTTCCCTACTCTGGTTCGTCCATATTGATCACCAAATTAAGATCTACTATTATATTAGGGAAGGCTAGACTATTCTTTGTGGATTCAAGGGTCACTTGTCTTTACCCCTACCTTTTGGTATATAAGCATAATTATTTTGAAATGAAAAACTAAAATATTGGTATATTGGTCAGCCAATATCTTGATCTTGATTCAGATAATGTATTAGTTCCGTGCTATTAATGTGCAGTAAGTTTAACTATTTCCTCATTGTGTAACAGAACCAGTACACAACCATATGCTCCATGCAGTAAACACCAAACCATGCTTACTGAAGTGTTGAAGGTGTTTTTACAATTCCCTTTTATGACCTCTCGACAAACAGTCTACCAATAGAAACTGCTGTCTTCAGCAACTGCTGGGTAGAAACCTGATAGGTTATTGAAATGTTTGTTCCATGAAACTATAACATGAATATCAAATACCAATCTTCCTTATAACTGATTGTGATGACTCAGAAGCTTCATAGTCTGGAGCACAAAGGAGGTACTGGCTGGGTTTATTTTACTTCAGGATTCATGCAAAACCTTACCACGTCACACAGATCCTGAGATATCAGTTTGTCAGTGGTTGGAGAAAAACGCTTTTACGCAATTGGTCTACAGCTTGGTGTGATTCGAATGTAAGTTAATTTGTAGCCAGGAAGCATATTTTGATAACTTCATAAAAAAAAATGTATGCTTTAATAGCAAACCTCTGGTTTTGGCAGGTTAGGATTGACAGGATCATGTAGAGCATTATTCTGAGTAATATAATGTGGTCTAGTGATTTATACTGAATTACTGAAAATAACAGCAACACCTGTATGCACAACACGGGTCATACATCAAACTCTTAAAATCTCCAATCATTGGTTATATTTTCAATATGCTCTTGAATTATTAATTTACTCAATTGTTGACCATCAAAGACCAGAAAGTTCTACAGTCAATAATAGATAAACCCTCAAATTACCCCATACTTACAGGGAGGGGTAGAAAAAGTTAGAACTTAAAAACTAGGGGTACAAAAATCTAAATTTACCAACCCCTACGTACTATGAAGTTCGGTTTGGTTTGGTTAATCTGAGTTTTAGTGCCAAATTGTCTGGTTGGGAGAGAATGTAGCTTTAAGGAAGCTATATATATTCAAAAATTCTTCCCCTTGTTCATAAAGGCAAGCTGGTGCCACTACTTGGGTAGTAGAATTTCTCATTAATATATCAACTAAAATCTGCAAATAAATCAATTTCCTTTCATTGCGCTTGTCAATATAGTCATCATTCAGTCATTCATTATATATAAAGCTTCTCTTCTACTATGTGTTGCATGCTCAGAATGTTTAATAATCATGTATGTACAATATAGCAACCATTCTTTCCTGTCCTTACACAAAATCTCTGTAGATGGATGAAATTATTGGCATTCTTTTTCTCACCTGAGTTTTGTGTACTAAATTCCATTCTCCTCAAAACTTCAAAACATTCAGTTGTCTACCTCAGATCAGAGTTTCCTCATGTAGGAATGTATGGCATATAGTTCACCAAAATACTGCAAAATAAATTAAATAACAGTTTCTGATTGGTCTTTGATTGATGAAAGATTGATATGAAATCTTGGCAAATGTCCAAATTTAATTTGAAGTTGGATTCATGGGTTGAAAATTATTTTTACCATTGACCTCCACATCAAGAACACCTTTTGTACTTGATAATTATGTCCAAATTTGACTAGGTTTTATAGCATTTGAAGAATAATCCACGATTTGACCTCTGACGACCAACATGCCTCTGCAGATGTGATTACATGAGTGACCGGGTGCCATCATAACTGTCTTCAGGAACTGTCTCACCAAATGTTTCAATCGAGACAGATTGATCTTAATTGAACTGTCAACTGTTGAGATGGTCATCAAGAAAGAATGGTGACAATAAAGGGTGACAATAACTTGTCACAATATATTGCTACTAGCTAGGACCATATTATAAGAATTTGACCTCTGAAGGCTCTAATGACCTCAAATAACCTTTGACCTTAAAGTTCCTGAATAAAGTAAGTTCCCCTCTACATTACTGACATGACTGTGACCAAATTCACACAGAACCCTAAGAGTTGTAGCACTTTAAGTGAATTCACCTGTTAAATCAGATGACCTTGGCCTTTGACCTTTCCGATTCAAAAGTTAATCACTTCTAAGTTAGGACCCGGCCACTTGACCGTGAAAGTTAGTGAATAATCAGGGCCCCAGTGGGTGAACAGATATTAAGAGTCACCTCAAATAACCTTTGACCTTAAACTCCCTGGAGAAAGTAAGTGCCCCTCTTTAGTCTTTACACTACTGACTGTGACCAACTTTGGTCAAATTGGCATGAAAGCCCTAAGAGTTGTAGCATTTTGCATGAATTAACCTTTTGACCCCCAATGACCATGGCCTTATCCTTTCATGATTTGGTGAAGATTCATCGAGAATTGTGGGCCCAGAGGGTGAACAAAATCAATAAATATAACAAAGTAGTGACCTCAAATAACCTTTGAACTTACACTTCCAGAAGAAAGTATGAAGTTTATATTGAGTCTGATATTTTGAGCATTCAACTTCTGTTGACCTTAAATGACTTTTGAGTTTTGACATATACTTCAACCAATATTTTGGAATCACGTTGTAAAACTATTGATTTTAATAATCAACTACTAAAATCTATATCTATTATCAAGGACCAACATCTCCCATGTGAGCCAAGTTGGCATTATTGAGAACTTATTATCCCAAAGTTCTTGTTTGACCTCTGTTGACCTTATATATATTAAATATTTTGTGTTACAACTTTGAACTACATACCAAGTATGATATCCATCCAAGTTGGCTTAAAATTACTGAGCTAGTCTGATTGAGTGTTAGACTGTTAGGTATTAGGTGATTGACCTCTGCTGACCTCTGATGCAATCCACAAGGTTCAATGTCTTGCCAGGTTAGAACTATATATACCATGTATGAAATTCATCCAAGTTAGCAAATACTGAGTTAGTGTGATTACAAGGTTATTAACTTTAATTAGTATTTGACCTTTGTTGACTTTTAACCTCTACTAAAATAAAGAACATATATTACAACTCACTATGGGATAGTCTGATTATAAAGTGGCGGGTGACACACACATCCACAGCCATCAGGATTGCGTGATTCTTGTTGCCTCTGGTCATGACCTGTTCTTGATCAGAAGCAGAAGATTGCCAAAGTACCAAAAATTGGCAAAGGATTGTAGCACAATTTTGGCACAAAAATGATGAAACAACCCAATGGCCAGTTCAGGAATAAAAAGAGTCTAAATCTAAGAGATATATATGCCATATCATGGACATTCAAAGTTCAGAAATTTGAATGGAACTTCCAGACTAAACTTGTAAAAGTTCTCAAAATATCAATGCCCAATATTAGTACCTTAATACATAGTTCCACAAGTGGTTCAAAGAATGACACACACTTAACTTTAAAATATTGTGCTGTCTGGGTGTAAAAGTGCACTATAGAACCTGGTTTTTAAAAAACTTACTAGCTGAACTGCTAAAACTGGTATTTTTCCCAAACCTACAGTAAATTTCAAAGAAACAAGGTTTCTGATAAAATTAAAAACCCCACTCTGCCGACGATCCGCCCTTGATCTCAATGTGGTATAGGCCTACCTTAAAACAATTCATATTTGATCCCTGGTCACGTCTAGGCCAATATACTTAATAGCCTACTGTCCCTCAAAAGTAAGTGCGAATACAGGAGCTTGTGAATTGGGGGAGGGGGGTGATCGACCGGGTACATAAACAAATCGCTACTGCTTATGTGACCGACAATCAGGTAAATAAATAGCTTCCAACTTTACTAATAAACTTACAACTTTTACAAAGTAAATTGCTATTCATTAGATCGTAACTGTTAATCAGTGTTATGGCCTAACATTAGGCATAGACTATGGTAGGCCTACATAAGTTTAGTAAGATAATAAAATACATTATTATTTACTTGCCTTGAGTTTGAATCTTAACAAGTGAAACTTTAAATTCTTCTGCCTGGTATCAATCCCTAGTAACACTAACACGCAGTAACAGTCCCTAATAATATGACATGTGAGTGATGTGACTCAATGAGGTATAGCTAGCTAGGCCTAGTGCCTAGACCTGTACCAATTGTACAGACACAGTAAACTATGCAACTTGCAAGTCGTACAGGATACAGTAGGCCTAGCCTAGTACTTAGACCTAGAACTAGAAATGGAATAGCTACATGTAGCTTAAAATATGATGAGGGTTTGTAACTTGGTCCAACTATTTACTTCCTCAAAAGTGTCTGTTGATTCTTCCATCGGCGAAGGTAATTAACCATGAGATTGATTGCATTATACCCGATAACAGTGAGGACCAGGACACAGTGTTGTTTACATACATTGTTTGCAAGATCCAAGGTACTGTACGTACGTACGGTCGCTTCATGGAAGTAATGCTTCAACAAGTTGTAGCAATTCACCATATCAGGAATCCATCGTTCTCCAGAAAATGTTTTCTCTTTGCTAAGACGAGAACATTCATGGTCTAAGTTCACCAGATCTAGTGAGATATCACTCAAAGCTGCACATTGCTTGGTGGCCCAGCGATTGCGCAATACCTCGTTCGATCATGTGTACCCCATGTTTGTAAAATATGGTGGTGCCTAAGTATAAATAAAGCGTCTGTAGTGTAATTGAACTTGACAAAACTTATTAATTAATTATTATTACAGTTTACATTTTGTTGTATAACATTATCCACTACTTTGGACTACTTTTGGCATCTTTCACAATGTTGGATCAGTCCATGTTTGTTTTCACACAGATGATGATATGAATTTTATTTAGCCAAGTCAAAGTTGCATTACATTAGCCTAGGCTACATGTACTTTAAAAATTCAGTGAAGCTCAAGTTAACAGTTAACGTCATTACTTCTAACATTACAGTTCTACTTCCGGGATTTTCAAGTTTGTCGGATTGTGGTGAGTCGTTTCAAATCCTTCACTGTATTTTAATACATATTGGTAAGCAGGTATTTCGACAGTACGTACAGTAGGCTAGTGGGAGTTGCACCGGCCATCAACAGCAGGCAAATATTAGGCTAGACCTAGCCTATAGGGATCAAGTCCCACTGACAACCGGTTAAGACATTATAGACTATTCCACTATGCCTAGGTATACTACGTCCCCCAATTACCGTGCTCCTCCTATTACCGTGCATTACGTCATATGTGCTATATGTACCTAGCAACGAATGACTGCAGAGAAACTTCAATTGTTTGCTGTATATTCTTGAAGCATGCTGGCGCGACATCAACCGGCACGGTAATTGGGGATCATCCGTTATGCAGATGTCTGTCAAAGTTGCTCTGATT
>JAODAF010012757.1:0-12275 GCA_027574765.1 Molpadia intermedia
CAGGCCTTTTTGGGAGCTTTCTTAACTTACTAACACCCCCCCCCCCCCCCCCCCCCCCCCCCCCCCCCCCCCGCATAAATATATTTACGTTTCATTGATATGACGTCTAAACAAATTACCATACACATGTACGAGTCCGCGAGACAATTTACGAACAAAGATCAGCGGATTTCTTTACCGTGGCGTTTCACCGATAAGGACAGTGTGATTTGTGACCATTTTAAATGTGATGCGAAGGTGGAGATGAAAAAATATGCTTTCCAAGTTTTGGTAAACCCCTTGTTTATATCGACTTCAAGGCGTCATGACACGTTTGATACATCTACAAACAATCAATAATCAATCGACTTACCAATATCGAAAAGCTTCAGGTCTTTCTTGATTTTCTCGTATGCCTCATCAACCTCCTCCTGTTTCGTCACGTCGAGTTTTATAACCTGAAGTCGTTTGGAGCACTGCTGTTGAAGGACTTTTGAACCTTCTCCGTCCGGGAACAAACATCCCGCGTAAACATTGAAACCTAGTTTGTCTAACCTAATGGCGATGCCGTGTCCAAACCCCGAGTCACATCCTGTCACCAACACGGCTTTTCGCTCGGCACTCAGACGACGACGGGGTCGGATATAGTAATGCATTATCGCCCAGTACATGGTAAGCGCGATTAGTGCGTACATTAAGACTGTGAAAAACATCTCGAAGACCGTCATTTGTGGGACGCGACGGGAAGAAAGGGTTGCGGTGACAAGCCAGTGATGGGGGACTGAACTAGCTGAGATAGGTGGACCACCAGCTATACTGTACAACCTGGTGAGTATAAAGAAAATTGTAATTTTAAAATTTATAAATTTGAGTAAACAAACATCATACCCTCGGCGGAGGTAACATCCCCTTCCCAAAAATAAGAAGCTATAGCCATAAAGATGGTTCATTCTCGCGGATGTTCGATTTTCTTGACACCCTATAAGGTACAGAATGGAAATTCGGCCACAGCGAAAAATTGCAGACCCCACTGGAACTTTAACACACAAAATATAAAATTAGGATTAGAAAATATAAAATACATTTAAGCGATTCATGAAATGACTCAGCCTCATAACAACCCTCCCCCCTCACGGTCCTTATTCCCCCGTAACTTATAATCACATATAATGGCGCCAAGTTAAATTGTCCACACTAAGCAAAGCACATGCATGCGTCTTGAAGAGTACGGTAGATACCATTATCACCTTAGGGAAAAAATAACGCCCGGCAAGCAATAATTGGATTATCGGAAATTGTTTACTTTTAACAGAAATCTGACAGAGTTCCTTCACTGTAATGTGTGGCGGTTTTGGATGCTGAAGAAGAAAACACATCAGAACCGGCAGGCCTTGGGATCACTAGACCCAGGGAGGTGTCAACTGGCGAACACTTTCCATTCCAGGTTGTGTGCCATCAAACTGTGTTGTAGTAACGGTGGTTGGGGGAGGGGGGGGCACGCCCTCCTTCACAAAATCGCGACTCTCAGTCCCCACCCCCCCCACCCCCATCCAAAAAGCCGGTTATGAGCAATAACATACCCCTTAATACTACCTGGTGATATAGATGCTATTGGTAGCCGTAAATGATGTTGATCCCCGCCCCTGTGGTCCCTGCTAACAGGAGAAGACAAGGAAGAAGCTTCACGTGCTAGTCTATAGGTCGAATGGTACTAATGTTTGATGATGCTAATGATGGTGTATTGAATTGCAATATGGTGAATTGAAAGTGATTTATACTTTAGGAATTCAAGTGAGAATATGGTACGAGAATTACGGCACCAGCACAATTCTTAGGGGTTACTAAACTTTCACCTCTTGTATAGACCAAAATCTAAATGGTCATGGTATATAAATTTGCTCGGCCTATGTCATCGCCATGTCATCAGCTGTCGTGGGATGGGTGCCATGTACCACTTCTACAGGGCACATAGCGAACAGACAGTATAGGCCTACCTACTTGTTTTGTATACTGTGAGCAGGAACTTCCAGGAAGCCGCCACCGAATACCCATATATATAGACCTACCCTGTTGCCGTTCTATATAACGTATTGGCTTTGTAATGGGCGTTATATTATTGGAAACTTGGAATGGCCAAAGCGATTGAACCGCAATTTGCAGAAACGACGGAAAGTACCGTGTGCCTTGAGAAACTTTTTGAGGATAATCCTGACATGCGCATAGAACGTATTCTAATTACCCGGTTATGCGGTTAACCGAAATACAAACAAAAAAGTATTGGCTTTCAAATAATGGCTTGTAACATGACTGCATGAACAAGTTGCAACCACAACTATTTATACCTTCCGCTCGGTTCAATGTGCACATTATCCACGACTTAATGGCCCGATATGTATTCTATCAAGAGGGCTGAATGAAAGCTATATAAAAAGGCGTACGCCCTCCCAGTGTGTCCCCTATAAAATGTAAATGTATATAAACAGGCGTACGCCCTCTCGTGTCCCCTATAAAAGGTGTTACATACCAAATAGTTGGTAGCAAATATACATGAATAAATCGTCAGAACCAGTTATTTCGAATTAACGAAATAACTCAGTGTGTGCCGTATGTTGGGAGTTTGGGAATGGGAAGACCGTCACATTTGGAACACCTTATTCATGTATGAGTGTATTATTGTACAACATAATACAGCCCCCACCCCACCCCCAGCAAACAGACACACAGTAACTAACAGTGGGGTATAAAGGTTTTCCTGAAACGGGCAGTCCAATTACCTTTTCATTTTGATTTGCTTCGTCGCCCTCGCCAGAAGCGGGGTTGGGGCAGGGGCAACAATAGCCATATACCTTTGGTTCCCCTGCGAAAATAGAGACTAAATCATTCCCCCATTGTGGATGATGTTGGTTCCCCCATGATGATCTTTGTCCCACGCCACTGGTGGGGTAGAGGTGCATGAGGTAGAAGGATTCAATTGTTGCCACGCCTTTTCGGAATGACTCACGTTTGTAACTCATGCATACCATAGATATATGCCTTTCGGTTTATTTTGAGTTTGCTTGGCAAAATAAATCTGGGGGCGTATACTCAAATGGTCCCTGGATCATTCACTGCCTTCCTCACACATAATTCCGCCACAATATCGTCGAATATAAAAACGATCAGACAAACATGATCGTTAGATGGTATTCGTATAATTGACTATGGAGCAAGTCCCTCATACGGGCTTTTCGGTGCCAGTTTACAGTGGTCGACGAGCATTTGCGTACACACCAAATCAGAGGTAGTACGTTCTGGATGCATACAGTCTGGTTTTCGTTCTATATACCAAAACGTCACTATGACGTCAGCGCAACCAGCAGTGGTGGAGCTACAGGTCTGAGCCAGGGGCGAGTAGAGTGCTCAGGTGCGCACTTCCATGAAAATAGCTCCAAAGAGCACAAAAAATTGGCCAAAAGAGCGCCAAAATTGCTAAATTTGCCCCCTGGAACAATGGTAACTCCGCCACTGGCCCCAACCAGCATCATTCCAAGAGTGAAATCCCCCCAAAACAGGAAAAGTTCAAAGTGCGAGAAACACACATATATCTTCTGAGAAGAAACAGATCTTATTCGATTACATTTTACGGAGTATTTATCGTCGTTTTATGACCCCCGTGTTTAAGAGACTATATTACAACCCTTTCGTAACCTTGCCATTGCGAGCAACCAGGTGAGCGAGAAATCTGGAACACATTCCCGGGCCACTCAATGTCCTTAATCTGCCAGATGAGTGCCATTGCAAGCACGAACTTGACATTAAAATTTCCACGGCTCGTTTGCTTGATTGACCATAACACGGGAAAAGTACGTGACAATCCCATCGCTGCAACTGATAGCTGCCCTTTTAGTTGTGGCGAAGAGTCAAGCTTTAATAATATAAATGCATTGCCAGGGGTTGAAATGACTGTTTTAAATGGTGTCCACTTTCGGCGTGTTTCTTGAAGCATGTATAGTCCAATGTATACATTATGTTTTTTCACACTCCATCGGAGGCTCGGAGCAATCGCACCGAGTGTTCCTTGCCTTTGACAAGGCTGGAGAATTACTCGAATAAAACACCATCGTCGATTGGGCACTATTAGTATTAGGACTAATTATTATGCAAGTATATAAAACATTAATAGGAGCCGTTTCATGTCGATCATTTTCTCCTGAAAGTTGAAACCTCGATCTCTGTAAATTCAAAAATATATATACATGTGCCCCATCATAGACTGGCATACTCAAGAGTATGGTATGACGAGACTTTCCCCAAGATGGCCTGACTATAGATCGAATTATAATGATGCAGTCTCCCCCTGCCCTCGACCTTGTAATGACCCCAAAAATGAGAGGACAAAAAACTTACTTCAAAGAACGAGAAGCAAAAATAATCCAATGTCGCATAGGACAAAACTTGCATGCGAAACGAAAACACGCCAACCGAAAACGGCAATATAGAATAGATAGGCATATATAATTATACCTCTGCCTTTCCAAATTATATATAGCCTACATATATATAGGCTATATATACATATATGCTATATATATATATAATGAATGATTTAATAATTTGTCAGTAATATCGACAAAAATCTGCAAATAAATCACATTCCTTTCGTTGTATGAGTCAGACCCACTTCTCAACTTAGATCGATGTAGGTCTCGGTTACCGTAGATCGCGTGCAAATGAAAGCCACGTAGCCCACGCTACGGGTAGCCTGTTGGTGAAAGATCGCCATAGCTCAACCAATATATTAGGCTATGCTAAAAGACATACGGTACTATACATACGTTTCAGGTTGATAAAGTCCTCAATGCACGAGGCTATAAAAGACAAACGGGAAGGACATGGGCATTTACTCGTTAAGGTTATGGAATCAATCACACTCTGGGTATATGTTGGGTCCATATTTCACCACATGCTATTTTATCTGAACCCACCCTATCAAGATTATCATGCATACACATGCCACAATTTTGACCATTACTGGAGACGTTCTCAACTTAATTTGCCCTCCGTCAACTTCAATAATTGATGACGGAGCAGTGCGGCTTGGGGATTGGATGAAAGTCGTAACTTAGGAAAAACAATAATTCATCGATAGACTCGCTATAATTTACGGCTTGATAAATCCAGGTGTGCCCTGCTCGTTTAAGAAGGAACGCGCATTCCATTTAAACATGGTGTGCAGCCAAGCAGATAACTAGAGCTGCCAATATGACTTTATCTGATCATGGTCTTAGCGTAGATCTGGAGCTCGGGCCTACAAAAGAGATTCAGGTAAGCTTTTAAAGAGAAATCAAGGGAAATGCTTCAAAAGTTTGAGTAGCCACTTATTCTGGGTCTGCCGATATGTTGGCACGACTGGTCGAGAAGACATGTCCTGCCAATAATTCGGTTTTGACCTTCTCGAGTCATAATCCTCATCGAGTGCATGCATGTATGTGTATATAATGTTTGTTCTGAAAGATCAATATACATGTACCTGCTATAAGCCTGCTATGTTGACAAGATTAAAGATGAGTAAATTCCCTACGTAAGTTACCGTACCGTATGTAGCTAACTATCTGGATCTATACCGACCGCACGTTCTGAGAACCGTCAGAGTGACCGATCCTGGATTTACCTACTATTGAAGTCAAACCATTTTGTGGAAGGCCGTCCTGGGAGACCAGGGAGAGGTGTCTAAAGGCAGGGGTTACTCTGTTTCCAACATGGCAGTGACATAATTATGATCCCGCATATCTATGGTTTTTCGGTGCGGTTGGGGTCTCGGGCGGATCCATGGTGTTAAGAAAGGGTATGCAGGTCGTGAGAGCCAAACACTAGCCAGGGAGCGCCACATGGGGCGCCTCCTCAGATTGTTTTTAAATTAAACACCATAAGATGCGATTTCATGGCATCGGGGCGAATCCCGAACATGCGAATGTCGAAAGCGCAAATCCCCCGACAGAGGGTCTGGGGCCCTTACCAAGAAATTTAATCTTCAACACCGATAGATGTGAATTTCTGGCAAATGACAAAACTAGTACATATTATTTTACATTTACAAGTTTGCGAGGGCGAAACACGCAGTGGAGGGCATTGACACAGAAACGGCTTCCCTCTGGATCGCACAAATGAATACTGTATTAGCGCCATTCTGATGCTGGCCGATACCTCTAGCTCCGTCATTTCTTGGGAGGTCCACCAGAAACTTTTTTGAAATTTAACATTGTTCGATGTGCTTTCCTAGAATCTGACAGTACACAGAGACGCAGAGAGGCGCCCCTTTGATCTGTACCTGCTGGGGATTGATGACAAAAGTGGGGGGGGGGGGATGATCCGTCTTTTTACCCCCAAGAAACAATGTAAGGGCAGCCCGTGGGGTATGCATACCCACACATCCCCTCCCATCTGCCACTGCAATAGGAAGGGGAATCTTTCACCCCATAACCCGCCACTGGTCGTAATCCTATTTTATTTTATATACCGTAATGGTTATTGTCAATGTCATCTGCAGATAGTGTCCTGACCTATAGACTACTCTTCCTTGTTCAGTCTTCCTTTATGGTGAAAACCATTTTATACCGAGTCAGTAAGTGTGACACCTTACTTTTTCATGTCACAGAACACAATAATTTCAACAAGATTTCATCCACATTGACGAAGTGCAGCGATGGTATGTATCATGCCTTCATGATCGAGCAAATCGCTCATAAAACATGATACAAGCATAAACATGGGATAAGCATAATATGTTAAAGTACAAAGTGCAGACTGTGCAGTGTTCCTTATGTTCTCTAAACTCAGTAGGCATATACGCTTCGGCAATCGGCAATTGATGGGTTACTTCATCGCACCGTACCGTATTGTTTCACGAAGGCAATATATGGTCGACGCAATTTCTGGCAGTTAAGATCATGTTTAACCCCGGGGAAGTTATATCAGGGAGCAGCTAATTGCAACAATCCAACAACAACCTTGCCATCAGCCAGTTGTTGGTTAAGCTGTCTTCCAGTTCAACTTTGAAAGTCAGCTTACAAGCTGACCTTGTTTGGGGGATTTATGGTTTATTTGTACGAGTGTTTGTTTTGTAGAACCGACGAGAAACTACCATCGCTCGGTAACTTGCCTGAAGTTGTAACAGATAAGAGGCTACCACATAATAAATTTACGGTTGTGGCTTATATATATCTTACTTAGCAGCTAAAACAAGTGAAAACAAGCAAGACGTTCAATAGCGTATGTTGCTGGTGGCTTGTAGTATATGTTCTGATTATAAGTTACATGTACAATGAAAATAATATTTTAGTATACGAGGAGTCTGTATATGTATGTCTACTCCAGTCCTTGTTACTAGTACTATTATGGCGTTGTTTATCAAATGTTATGGCTTAAATTGATATTATCTTAGCAGCTAATTGAAAGTGAAAACAAGAAATTCAACCGACAATGTTTTTGATATCTTGTATTATCGGTTCTTATTAGATATAATAAAAATAATATAATGAAAAATAATAAACTGAGGTGTATTGGGATATTTTATGGTATCTATCTATAATCATGGAGTATTACAGTAGCCTGTTAAGTCCACTACCTTGACAGTATGATGGAAATCAAAGTACAAAAGACATCCATGTCTCGCCATCATTGGCTTAAAACATGATTCCACATAATGTATGACTTGGTAAGCGATTGATAAACTACTCTTATTTTCTTATTTTCAGGTCAAATCAGAGTAAAGAATTAGGTCTAGCTATTTACGGTTTATTAATATTACTTTTACACCTATATATTGTGCTTTTGTATAGGTTATACATAGATGATAGACGATAGAAAACGGAATTAGGGCCACCCTTCCCGCAATAGCCTTAATATAAACTTGTTTAAACTTAATTTTAAAGTTGTTCTGCAGAGTGTTCTTACCTGATAAATGATCTGCAAAGTTTGACCTATCTCTTCAGATGATCCAAAGAAAATTTTTCTGACATTAGTGATAGGTCTTTCATAATATTTCCTCCTTATAACTAAAATGAACTGAAGATGATTCGGAAAGCTTGGCTATGATAGTAAGTCCTTATAGCGTTCAACAAATGGAAATCCTGGACATCTTAAGCGACTCAAAATAATCTAATGTCTTCCAAAATTCCAAACATCAGCTTCGGCAATCTTAAAGTGATTAACTAACAACAAACTATAGTATCATTAATCCGATTTGTAATTATACACTATAAAATAGTATAATACAGTAAGATATGTCTCACTCAGTAAAACTAATGACTAATGTACCGGTAAGTTCGGTAAGTCGCTGCATAAGTTTCCTTGTAAGTTACTAATTACTACTACGAGTACTATGACTATAACTATGAGTAGGCCAATTGCATGGAATTTGTAGACCTGCGTTTTTTTTTAAGTTATCCAATTCATGCGAGGTGAATTTCAGTCACATAAAACACAGTTCACTTAATCTGGAATGTTAATTCAATGAAATCCATTCATTACTTAAAATAAAAGTTGAATAAAAAATATTTCATTTTGTTTCGTGAACAGTCACAGCCTCACAGGATAAACGAATCGAATACAATTGCTATACACTCCCGGTGAAATAAAAGTTTAAATACGCAAGACACAGGTTATAATTATAAAAGTATTTATACTGTCCTATCGTTCCAACAACTTGAAGTTTCACCGTAGCTAAATACAACATAACAAGCTATGACAAGCTAAAGAATGTTCATAGTCAGTGGCAGAAAATTCGGTGTACTGTACACATACCCTAGTCGACCGCGTTGTGGTTGTAACCCGTTCGAGTCACTGTTTGCAAATGGTTTCAGATAGAGGTCGACCAATGTTTTTGATATGAAAGCTTATGCGGTTAGTAGATAGACGCGAGCTTAGAGCTACACGTGGGGTAAAGTATAGTAAAGATAGGTATTAGGTACTGTGTATAAGCGCTGTCAACTGAAACAGCGCCGTGCCAGGGCTCTCTGTATAGAAAGGCGTTAAAGGTGTGAAAAAGGTGGGTTCGCTCCGTATGATATATCAGAATAAATAGAACGCATGTGTATTGGCAAGGTGACATCTTAAACTGAAGGACGTTTTAATTAAATACTCTGGTGTTGTATTCGTATACATTATTGAAGAGTTTCATTTTTTTTTCACACGAGGGAGAGCATTATAGCCTACAGATGTATTGTCCATTTTCGGGGGAAATGAGAGGTGTGGTGACAATTCCAGGGGTGATAACTCAGTATTATTATATATATATATATATATATATTTTTTTTTTTTGGGGGGGGGGGATTTATGGCAGACTGAACAAAACGTTTTGACCCGCAACGTCCATCATTAGCTTCTTTTCAATGGAATTTTGCCATTTTAATCATGTTCAAAGTCATTTTGTCAATGCTAACTGTGATACTTAACATATTCCGTTGAGAGGTAATCAGTGGCGTAACTAGACATTTTCATCTGGGGAGCTGAAGGGGGCAAAGGTATTGAGAGAGGGGGCACAATTTGTGTTTGTGTGTGTGGCTTTGAGCAACTTAAAAAATTCTGACATTTTATTTGGGGGAAGCAGGGGGAAAAGGATTCCGGATAAACCCAAGCAAAATGTCCTATGATCGGAATGAACTCCCTTGGCCTATATCACTCAGGATGATTGACCAATCACCTATATGAGTATCATCACATGTTTATTAATGAGCTTTTCTAATCCAATCATTTTTTAAGAAAGTTCCTCGTTATATAAATGTTTGTCGTGTTTATTAGTTTGAAGGATGAACCGAAATTCATCCTTCCGTCTTTTCCTTAATGCATCCTTTGCTGTAGAAACATAAATCGCCTTTCTCTTTATACATAATTATAGCCTACATCATATTCCACGGTCTCAGAGGATCAAGACAAACGTCTTTCCATGCATGGCTACGGTATATCACTAAGACCAACCCCGCGCTAGTCCACACACTCGGCTAAGTTACTAAAGCTGTGACGTCATAATATCCATCCGAGTACGTGCAAATTGGATTGAAGTTATGTTTGTATACTATCTATCATTCAGTCGTTAATTTTTCGGCGTTCAATGAACACGTTTGCAACCCATCCGAATCAGGTATATTCCATTATGAACAATGTATTGTTCTGCCTGTACCTATATGTGTTCCATACACAATTAGGCATACATTGCTCCAGTGTGTACGATACACATTCGGTGACTGTTGCTATGGTTACTGTATGGACTTAGTCCAACTTTTCTAGGTCTATGCCCGTATAAAATTCCTCTTTTTAATGAGGTTTGACATGCGTGAAATTTGACCAAGAGGTTCGACGAAGGGCAAAATTAACTTACCTGCAAATACACTAAAATAGAGGCCGACAAACCTTATTATAGGAATGAGTGAAAGATCTCACGTACAAAGACTAAAGTACGTTGAACTTTAGAGTTGAATAATCCACAGAGATATTTACCTATACAGCTGGGCGACCACGTATGTGAATATATAGAATGCTTAATAGTGAAAGAACCCGCAGTTTTGTTGTGTTTTTTATTCTAGCCCATACCTTAAAAGATAATTACCCATTTTACAAGGTAATTACGGTATAATATTTTATATAACCGTTAATTTGTGTCATAAGTAGTTCGGTCGACGAACTTAACCCCGGAAAGCGAACGGACTATACAGACAAAAGTCACAAAATTATACTTGACAAAAACAGAAATCCATATTTGGCCGAATGGTTCCTTGCGCATAAATGTTTAAATATGCATAGTGTGAAATTTACTATACAAAAATGTTTAACTGTTATATATAGCGAATGTCTACCACACAAACATGTTTAAATATGCATAGTGTATTTAATACTCATCACCATATGCCTGTTATCAGTCAATGACTTCATAACAAGTATGAACTAATTCTGACTTTCTGGTTTTTGATATTCGATCCTCTAATCCTATTAATATTCATGACATTGGCCCACTCGTGGGTGTATCGTCTGTTACGATTTCGTTGGAAGTTTTGGCTAAAAATCCACCATATGTAGCCTACGTTTTTACCTACGATAAAACTAGAATGCCCAGCATTCGCACCCACATTGTAATCTAGAATGCCTAGCATCCACACTGAAAATACAAACTAGAATGCCTAGCATTCACGCTGAAAGTACAAACTAGAATGCCTAGCATTCACGCTGACAAACTAGCATGCATAGTATTCACACTAAAAAGTACAAACTAGAATGCGTGGCATTCATACTGACAGTGCAAACTATAATACCTAGCAAAGGCTAGCATTCATACTGACAGTCACCGTGTCAATCATGCATATCTTTCGCGACAATGCCTAGCATTTACCCTCACAGTAGAGACTAGAATGCCCAGCATTCACACTGATAATGGAAACTAGAATGCCTAGTAGTCGCACTGACATTGGCCACTAGAATGCATACCATTCACATTTTCATTGATACACTGTAACTGGGATAATACTGCGTACATTACAAAATCAGTGCAACAATTATCTACCGCTTAGTTGTGTATTTGTAACGTAATATAAACAAAATCACTATACATTGTATTTAAGTTTACTCATGTAGCAAAATGTTCCTTACTTATTGCACAACCTGAATCCAAGAATGGATCTTCTAGACTCGGTCGGAAAACATTTCCATTTCAAATTATTCTTCGAGTACGGGTCTGCGTAAGCTTAAATGGACAGTTCATGAGTAAAACTGGGCTTTTATTAGTACTACTACTTATGCACCCGATCTTCCGCCATATGGGATACGTCTTCCACCACGGTAACTACCGTGGCATTTTCAGTCCGAATCCACGGTTCTTAACGTGGTCGTGGAGGAAGATCGGGTGGATTATGCTAAATCAGCTGTTTAAAGGCGTTAGAAGCTGAGAGAATCGCAGACCTTCAAATGAGCTGGTGAGACGGTTTTATTTTATATATTTCTGTGTCGTTTTGTTGAAATTAGTGGTTTCTAGTAACGGATATAGGCTATATCATCTAGCGCATATAAAAACCCAATTTTATCCTAAACTCTCCCATTAAAATCATCTTCAATGAACAAGAGTTTTTACAATATTTGCACTTTGATTAGTCTTTGATATTATCCAGGTGAAAAAAGAACCAAGCTTTCTGTTAACCCATCAACTACCAATGGGGTCGTATTCGACCCAGGGTCGTCACAGGGCGACTGAGGGCGACCCGGGTACATGCTCGAAAAAGCCGGTAAGTAGCACAGTGACGAGCTCCGCGTCAACAAGTAAAGACGTGTTGCAC